>WWET01001952.1:119636-137600 GCA_011038615.1 Limnodynastes dumerilii | reverse complement strand
TTAAATCTGAACATTACAAAGAAAAATATAATTCTATCACGAGCTTTGCTTCTTACTAATCATTAATCACTGTTTAAATACGCGGTTAGGACGACATGTCAAATATCAGGTCAATATATATACATATATAGCTTACTCAATGAAAATAATGCTAATTATATACTATCAAGAGAGAAACATGGTAAAAAGTCCAGAAGATATGTTTGCTTATTTTGTTGTACATTAATAGATGAAGGGAGAGATGTTTACTTATTTGATAGTCTGTTATATATTAATAAAAGAATAGAAATGAGTTGTGCCCGGTGGGATTCCCTGCTACGATGGCTGTCTTTTCGAAGTAGAGACAGATTGCAGCCATTTTTGATTTTTTTTTTTTTAATGGGTGAGTATGCCAATCGCCCGTTCATTTTCGGAAGTGCCACAGGACCCGCTGGAGGAGAGGTGAGTAACCTCTCCGGGGACTTTTAGGGCCTCATTTACTAAGGCCGATGTTGGCAAAATCGCCCAAAGACCTGGGAAGCTGTTTTTTCACCATTGTCGTATTTACTAAAGCCAAAGTCCCGGAACTTTGGGCTTTTTCACCACCAAATCGACCAACATCGCTCTACCTTCCCATTCCCGATTTTTCTAATGTTACCTATACAACACAGTTCATTCACTAAAGACGATTTGACAAAATCGCCACTAGTGCGATCTGTGAGGGCCTGTGTGAGGTGCTTTCCTAGAAAGCAACACGCTTTAATAGAACAACACATGTCAACATAGTTGACGCGTTTTTCACAAAGTTAAAAACACTAGATGCATTTTACTTTCACTTATCCTGCCGACGCATATACTACTATGAGGAAAAGCATGTATCCATGCTAATCCTTATAGTAGTGTAAGCAGCAGCCTGATAAGTGATAGAATTCTACAAGCAAATGTGTTAGAATAAGGCTATGGGGAAGGGAGGGTTAGGATTAGGGTAATAGAAGGGGAGGATTAGGGTAAGGATTAGGGAAAGGGTTTGGGAATGATTTCCCAGTTCGGAACTGGCTGAAGGAGAATGGCCTAGAAATGGATACTGGTTTAATAAACGGAGAGGTTTCTCATTATTTTCCGCTAGAAGTGGAGGAAGTTCTCCCCTGACTGTTATGAGTTTCTGATTAAGACCAACAAACTGTCAGCACTTTTGAGCTAGCTCCACTGTATGCAGTTCAACTGTTAAAAAGGTGAATTTATCTGTTGCTTGTTGTTTGTGGAAAGTGGCATACAGTATTTAATAAAGGCTCCCCTAATGATCGCTTTGTATGCTTGACAAACTGTAGGAACCGTGGTGTCGCCGAGAAGGTTATGAGAAAATAGTCATAGAGTTGAGAGGAGATAGGGCCGTATGCAGAGTTTTTCGATATGTTCTACTGCGCATTCGCAGTAATTCTGTAACATAATCTACGTTACTTGTTGCAACGTAGATTGCGTATACGCATACGGCTCATAGTGTCCTGATATTCGGTAAGTTTTAGTAAAGTTTCATTTTGACTCAAGGATAGGTGCCCCCTCGAGTGGTCTCGGAGAATTAAAGTAGTTTTACTGTGAGATGGCTTGACAAGGATTGGGAATGATATTTCAGGATGAAAGAAATTGCAAAGAGGAGATGCAGCCCTTGATTATGTCAATTTGAGAAAAAGAGTTGTGTGGGTGATAGCATAAAGCAAAATCCTTGGCCGTGGCATCCAAGGTTTTCCAGGAATTAAATAATCTAGCTCCTGCTAAATGATGTACAAAGCTCTACCTTCTTTGCTCCATTCCGCCATTTCACCATAGTTCAGAATATCATTCCTCCTTCCCAAGACTGTCTAACTCAAAAAGAGCATTCCAAAAAATATGCATATAGTATTGAAAATATTTAATAATCTTTTAGCGCTATCATCACCAAGTTACATATCTATAGTTGTCTATCATAGTGTGTTGACCTTTCTGCATTGATGGTGGTGTTTCTTGTGAGAGAAAATTTTCTAAGAATATATTATAACAGAGCTTCTTGGAGCACTTTCTGGACTTTAAATTCTAATTTAATTTTGAATAAAAATTTAAAAAGTTTATTGAATAAACTCAATAAATGATGCATGAATGAAGTACTGCACATGTGCAGTAACTCTCATTCGGGACATTGAAAATTTCAAGTCCCGACATGAGAAACACTGCGCATACAGCGTCAATGGGTCGCCCTGACAGGTGAGTAATATATACTTATTTTTTTTTTCTTTTTTTTTCTTTACTTTACATATACTGTATGTATATTTTTTTACTAAGGGAATATTCTAAAGTATTCCGGCGGTCTCCCCATACATACCCCCCCCCCATACATACAGCTAGGGGGGAGGAAAAGAGGGGTATATGGGGACATCGCTGGAAAGCTTACCCCTAACGCAAGCCTAAGCTGGCGTTAGTCTTACGGGAGCGTTGTAATGAGTAATCTCCTTACAATGTAACCACTTACTAATAAACTACTACCAACCTTTCCTTCCCCCTTCTCATCTGCCAAATGTGACAAAAATGCCCATTTATTACATTACACTCTGATATGAGTCATTGGGGCAGATCCAAAACAAGGTTTCTGTGCGTATTTGCGCCTGGAGGAGACGTAAAAAGGCGATTTGGTATGTACTGAGCATGCGCACGACAGATGTAACGCTACGTAACTCTGAGCGAAAGGACCTTTTACATAGCAGTAGCGTAAAATCGTTCGAGGGGGCGTGCCAATTTTACGTTAGCCGAAAGTACGCTTAAATTACGCAATGTAGGCGGGGGTTTGCATTTAAATCGTACAGTATGGGCGTGCTTAGTTGCGTAACTAAGCGCTGCCTATATGTACGTGTGCGGACACGAGCGGTTACGCTGCCAAAAGTTAAGGTAGGGTTTAGAAAGCGTAAAGCGGCCAAAGTACGTACATGCAGGGGGAGTGCCTAGGGGAGTGTATAGAACGTACGCTCGCGTAAATACGTTGCACTAGTAAACGGATTGCAAGTGGAGTTCTGGATCTACCCCCATGTCCTTATATATTTAACCTGATAAATAGTGGGTTTTCAAACCCTTTGACATTCATTAAATAACTATTATGTCATTTTGTTCTATCAATTAATGCATTAAACAAAAAGGAACAGAAAAGCAGACAGTTTATAGTCGGAAAAATGAATACAGCATCAAAGTGTTCTTGTGTATTAAATCTTGATCTCACACATCGGCAATCAAACCATCAACCCCCATCTCTAACAATGAACTGCAATACAGCTCTCCATAAGACAAGATTAATGAGAACAGTATTCTATAGATTCTAGTTCCATGGATCATTGATCTTTAAATCTATGTCTGTGAGTCCCCCTTCACTCAGAAAACCTTTCAGCCAGTGCTCCAGTGAACTTATTGAGTGGCAAATTAGAAACTCTAGCAGCACAAACAGAGAAATACTTGCCTAATAATCCCTCATGACTCTTTAAGTCTCAAAGTGTGAAACAAAGATCGATGTTTAGGGTTGAGGAAACATTAAAGTGGATGATTGGCTATTATTTAGTCATAGTAATTAAAAATGAACATTTTTATGAAGATTTACCCTGCAGTAAATAAATAAATAATAAAAAGCTCAAAAGACTAATGATAATGTATTTCTTTGTTTTATTATTTGTAAAGAACCCCTGTATATCTATACTTTTTATGATGATGTGTTGCTTCACTTAAACTTGCACACAGTAAAAGGACAGTGGCATAAGGCAAAATCATCCTGGGGACAGCCATATTGTGGTTTTCCACTTCCAGACCAACAGCACATGCCTGACCTAGGTTGCTGAGGCTCAAAACTGGATCATCAATCATCCCTTTCTGCACAAGCTGCACCAAAATGAATCAATATAGAAACCTTTTGGTATATGGTAACAAATGCATCCCGGGGTTGCAAGTTAATACTCCAGACTATACTCAAGGTCTCATGTCAAGTTGAGGCCAATCCAGAGCTTGAATGGAAATACTGATAGTTTAACATAGTTCCAGAGAAAACATAACATTTAAGTTACACAAATGTAATAAATGCATTTTATTTCTTCTATTTAGTAAGGACCAACCAATTACAGACACTTGCTATATATTTTCAGTTTTTTGTTTTTGTTTTATAACATGGGGGTTGATCAAGATTTGGGAGCAACAGCAGAAAAAGGAGTAAATCTTATATGCGCAGGCACAATTAAGCTGGGTACACACTTGATCAATTCACTTCAGATTGGACAGACCAAGCAGGCCAAGTAAGCAGATATAACACCCAATCTGTGATACACACTTGTTTAATTACAGCAGACCTCTCACCTGCATTTGCTACAACCATTTGCGAAAGAATCAAATCACCAATTTTCGCCAGGCCACATGTCACCAGGGGCGGATTGGCCATAGGACTTACAGGAATCTTACAGGGAATTTTCCCGGTAGGCCAGTGGCCTCTGGAGGATACTCAATGGCTCCTTTTTTATTTGAAGAAACCTATGATGTTGACTGTTATGGGTGGTGGTTGCTAAATGATGTCTGAATAGAATGGAAATTATTAAGATGTTGTTTGTATTGAGTGGTGGTTACAAGGATTCTTAATGTATGGGGAGGTAGTCACTAGGATACTGTATGCTTTGGGTGGTGGTCACTGGGGTGCCAGTCAGAGGTGTCGGAACTGGGGGCACAGCGCTCCCCCCAAAAAATTGACAGGGGCACCATGGTATGCGGCGGGAGAGCGCCTGTCAGTGTCCAGAGCTGGCGTTCCCACGCTCCCCACTATACACACTGCAGCTCTCATACAGGACGTTCCTTACAAAAAGAGCGCCGCGGAGGAGGAAGGGAAGATAAGGAGAATGGGAGAGGCTAAAGGGACATTATTGTGAATACTGGGGGTCGGATGGAGGCACATAATGAGGAATACTGGGGGTTGGCTGGAGGCACATTATGGTGAATACTGAGGGGCGGGGGACAATGGGTAGCTACAAGGAGGGGACAGAAACACCAGATGAGCATGCAAAGAGGGGACAGAAACAATGTATGGATACAAGAAGGGACAAAAACAATGGATGGATAAACAGAGGGGCAGAAACAATGGATGGACATAAAAAGGGGGCAGAAACAATGGATGGACATAAATAGGTGGCAGAAATGCTACATGGGCACACAATGAGGGGGCAGAAGCAATGTATGGACATAAGGAGGGGTAGAAAGGCTATATGGGCACACAGAGGGGGCAGAAACAATGGATGGACACAAGAAGGGAGCACAAAGAATAGATGGACATAAGGAGGGGGCAGAAAGCCTACATGGACACACAAGGGGGCAGAAACAATAGATGGACTTGGAGTGGACACACAAAAAAGGGGCAGAATTAATGGATGGAAACAAACGGGGCAGAAAAAACTATATGGACATACAAAGAGCAAAACAAACCTTTAATTAAGATGGAAAAACTTGCAAAAAAATAAAACATAAAGTCTCTCTGTTGGGTTTTGGGCACTAGGATGCACTCTGTATTGGATTGTGGTCACTATAAATCTCTTTTATTGTATTGAGAAGTCAGTAGATATAGTATTAGATGGGGCAAAAACATACCAATAGGTTAATTGGCTGCTGACTAAATAAACCCTACTGTATGTATGTGTTAGGGACCTTACTAAGTAGCTCCTATAGGGGCAGGGACTGATGTGAATGCAAAAGTGCTGCTGACAATTTGTGGCGTTATATAACTAAGTGTTAATAATAAAAATGGTACCTCATTTACATTATTGTGGAAAAGTTGTGAAGTTAAGGATTTTCTGCTAGGGAGCACCAGCCAAAATCTTGCCTCGGTTACCAGATTTACTAGGGCCGGCTCTGGGTTGAGCACACCCCCAATAGCTTGGCCACGCCCATAATGAGTTAGCCAAAGCGGCGGCACAAATGCATTTAATACGCAAAAAAAAGTTGTGACGCCCCTGGTGCCAGTGACTACCTGCATTGCAATAAATCTCTTTATTGGAATGTGAAATACTTGTCAATAGCTTCTTTATTCTGTATACACAGCTATAGAGTTAGTGTGAGGTGACAATTTCAGCTCAACTTCTAAAGTAGAAAAAAAAAATCAGTTCAGTATATTATTTTATTTTCCGCAAATGCAAAAAAATTTATTTTTAAATCTCAAATTGCAAAATAGGTTGTCCAGGTACAGATGTTTCTCTTCTTTATTGTTGCTCATGGAATTACCCAAATAATATTTTATTTTTGATATTATCACATTACAAGCCAATAAATAATAATAATAATAATAATAATAAAAAGAAGAAGAATATAAAATATTATTAAATAATAAAATAAAATATTTACTTAAAACAGTAACAAAAACAAGCAACAGCTGCAAAGGCATGCAACACCAGTGATAAAGAAAAGGTCCACTACACTTAAGCTGGAAGCACAATAACTATCGGGCGGATCATATGATTCCAGACTATTGAGAATGACAATTCAAACATGCGCACGCTCCCACAATCTTGATTTGTAGTTATTTAGAAGATCGTAGTTAATAAGAAGATCGTATTACAAAATCTAGCTTTATGAATGTCATAAAAATCGCGATCACCTATGGACAAATGGGTAGTATGTACACAAGAATGCCTGCCTGTATGACTTTTGTGGGGGATGCGGATCCCGGTCTCAGGGGTCGTATTTTGAACATGATGCAGACACCAGCTGAATGGTGACTGTATCATTGTTCGAGTAGTTTGCAAAAGAGAAATTGGGTACTGGGCACAGAAACCTATTTCCCAGTATCCAATAGCTACTTTCTGCGGCAGTTGTGACTGGTATATCAGGGTTAGTGCCGCATTTTGAAATGGAGGCTGGGAACAAGGGGTAAAAATGGAGTCTGGACACATACAAGGGGCAGAAATGGAGGCTGTGTACATATAAGGGGCAAAATGGAACCTGGACACATATAAGGAGCAGAAATGGAGGCTTGGCACACATATAAGGCATAAATAGGGGCTGAAAACATATAAGGGGCAGAAATTGAGGTTGGACGTACATGCAAGGGGCATAAGTGGAGGTTGAACACATGTGCAAGGGGCAAAAATAGAATCTGTACATATATAAGGGGCAGAAATGGAGGCTGGACACAAATACAAAGGAGCAGAAGTGGATGGTTACGCACATACAAGGAGCTGGAAATAAATGGTTGGATGCATAAATACCTTTTTTTCTGTTTGCTTTTTTTTGTGGGGGGAAGGTTAAAAAAACATTTTCCACCCTGAGCTTCACTAGATCTAGAAACAGCTCTGAAAGTATTGTACTATGAAGGAGCCATGGCTCAATTAATCTCCTGCACTTTTGAAGAAGTGGAACTAATAACGCTCTTATATCACTACCATTATTACAAGGTGAATTGCCGTGTAAAAAAAAAAGCCCTGTTGTAAGTCAAAAAAAGCCCAGCGGACCAGAAAGGAGATACACAACTACAACTGGAGCAAGCAGTGTTTTCTGAGTACTTGTATGTCTCCTTTCTGGTCCACCTACAGTCCCGCTATTATACACTGTGAATTTAGTAGTTTACTGTCTCCATTCTGGTTTGTGGGAACGCATGCGAACCAGAAAGGAGACACACAACTACTAAATTCATACCATAGAATAGCAGGATCGCAGGTGGACCAGAAAGGAGACATACAAGTACCCCAAAAACTTTGTTTGCTCTGGTTGCTGTACGTGCCTCCCAGCTAGATTTATTTACCATTGCCATAGCAATAGTAAACAAATCTCTCCAATCAGGCGTCTTTGTGAGAGACCTGTGTTGAAATATCACACGCGACCTTTCACATTGACACCTATCCCATGAGGGACCCGGAAAAATCCCTTCTTTATTCCCGTGTCCAGGAAATTGGGAGCGTTTCACATCACCACCAAATATCCGGGTTTGAGTCGAGACCTGGGTTTCAGGCCAAAAACCTGGGTTATTGGTGGTGATGTGAAAGGGGTATTAGTAATGCAAAGGATGGCTGGGGAAAAGAGGGAGGTGACGAGCTGAAGCTTTACCTAGGGTGTCAAGAGACCTAACACCGACCATGTGTAGACCTTTCAACTGAGTGCATTATGTCTAAAATCAACTGTTTTGCTGGACTGTGCATATAATTATACAGTCTTTAAACCTGCCATTACAATTAGTTCTGTGTAACACAATTCTGCCTGTTGACATCTGTAGATTTCCTGTGCCAGTGCTATCAGGTAGAACTGATCTTCAATTTACTGCATGTCACCATTCATTTCTAATCTAAAAAGACACCTACGCTTACTTATACATGTTTGTTAGTTGTTCTATTTACAAGAATGTCAATCTTCTTACTGGAGTTCAGCATTAAGCTGCCTTTTTCTGCTCTGGAAATTGTTGACTTGTGCAAGTTATTGAGATGATGTTCAGTGGATGAGCCACTGCATTTAGGGACTTGTCTACTCCTTTTAATCGCAGCAAACTAAAAATTCACGTTTGTTTTAAAATCTTCGAGGAGCTGTAAGCTGGTTGATAGATCAAGGGGTAGATACATTTTTACTCAGAAAAAGTAAATGAAGAAAAAAAAAGTTTACATTTCTTGTTATTTAATAACTTCTAATTATTCACTTCCATCCCTTTCAGCTAAAAATGTAAACAAGTTTTTGGGGGTCAGATCAACAGGTATTTCAGGTATATATATGGGTGTGGGTCCCCGCAAAGAACGGCCCTATTTCGATAGGGCCGTTCTCTCCCAGCCAGTTTTGAAGTGGCTGTGATATCGATTGTTTATGCTTCGAAGAGGCATAACAATCGATCCCGGTAGCAACGAACACCGTGGCTCCGAAAGGTGAATGGCTAAACTAACCCCAACCCTTCCCCTAATTCTAACCCTAACCCTCCCCTTCCATTACCCTAACCCTCCCTTCTCTCTAGCCTGACCCTAATACTCCCTTCTCTATAGCCTAACCCTAAGACCCCCCCCCCTTCTCGCAGCCTGACCCTAACCCTCCCCTTCTATGGTCCTAACCCTAACCCTCCCTTCCTAAGCGTCTAACCCTAATCCCCCCTAATACAAAATGCCCTGGAGAGGTTACTCACCTGTCCGTAGCTGTCATCCAGCAGGTCATCTGGCGGGTCTGCGGAAAAGAATGGGTGAGTATGCCAATTAGCACACTCACCCATTCACAAAAAATGTCTAAAATGGCCCCCTATTCGAAATAGATACAGCTAAAAAGTAACTTTCATCTGTCTCTATTTCTCAAAGTGGGCCATCGGACCGGAGACTGCAACCGTATATATATATAGATATTGATGGGGACCTGGTGTTCTGGTGTTCTGTCCTACCTTGCTGTTCTCTTCTGTACATGATTATTACGGTGCTTATGCTGAAGAGAAATCTTCTCTGTTCTCTTGAGGGTGGAATGAGGGAACCTAACTACTCTGGGTGCAGGAAGGATCATTATATAAATGGTTGTGAAAATTATATATAATAAAATGAATAATGAATAAGTGTATTTCATCAGTTTTCTAACTTAATGTTTTAAGACCTAGTATTTCATGGCTGCATTACAGTAAATGTAAATGCAAAATATTCCCAATCAAACTTGACTGTGTTTGATCTACACCTAGAATGACTTTTGAGTGAGGCCTTCTCTTCTCCTACTTATTCCTTGCAACCATTGATTTTAAATCCAGCAATATATTGGAGCTATGAAACAAATAATGATGATGATGATGATATTTAATGATCCAACACTTCTCCAACAATTTTTGCTATCAGAATAATAAGCACATGGTAGCATTCTTGTGGGCATGTGAAATAATAAGATACCGTCTGAATGATTACCAAGGACTATATTACATTACACATCTGAATACAAATAAAATCACACAATATCTTTATATTAAGTAAACAGATTTCACAAACCATTCTTTGTCATTCATGCTTTCATGCTTTCACCGGCAGAACATTAAACACATCTTAATGTATCAGGTGTTTGAATAAAATCCCCTCTCTAAACTGTCCAGGAAATAAGCCAACCATGAATTCCCAAGATGTCACATTTTATATTAGTAGCAATTTAGAGCAGCGCTAACTTCATTCACATAATGGCTTCAGAATTTGTCTGAGACCAATCACCTTCACCACTTCATTAAACTTATTAATCTTTAATTGGGTCATTAACCTCTCAAAGTTTCTCTTGCAAAATGGTCATACATGCAGTGTTATTCCTATAGCAGCAGGTAAGCACATGCAAGTGAACACACTAAGGGCTCCATATAAGAGAGAGAGAATAAAAATATGTAGAAAACTGCTCATATCTTTATTTTCTCTCCACTTGAAGAGAAAAATGTTTTTCAAACATCAGTTAATGAATTAAAACAAAGTGAGTGACAGTTGGAAGCTCAGGAGCGGAGTATTATGTACCTAATGGAAGGGGTCATGTTGGAGATGTTGGAGGGTATGCGTGTAGTAGAAAAATATAAAAACACATGTTTTGTTTTATTACAAACTTTTGTTCACATCACATGATTAACATAAAATATAAAGGACAATGACACATAATTTTAGAGAAAAAAGCAAAAAATGTCACATTAACTAAACAAGAAAATTGATACCAGTTTTCCTTTCCTCCCACCATGCATCTTTAAAGTTAACCCATAATCCCTTGCAGTCTCCAAGTGATTTCCTTGTTCCACAACCCAACATGAGGAGAAGCATCTATGAATGCACTATGTGGCTAAAAGGGTTCCTTTTTCCTATAGCTTCAAACACATCATTATCTCCTTTCCAAAATCTGTCAAGGGAAACAAAATATGGTTGGCAGACAGACAAATGTTTTCTAAATGTCATGTTATGGCAAAGGAAGCAACAGGAGAACAAAGGAAATGGGGATAATGCAGTGAATTGAGGATTCAGGAGGATTTTCAAAGCTCATAAGCCATATATATCATAATGGTGGCACAAGGGACAGTGTTACAGAGCTGGGCTTGTGGATAAAATTACTGAGCATGACTTTATCTATGTGTAGTTTGTATGGTAGGTTAATAAGCTGTTGACTTGGGTATGTATGTGCATGGGAATTTTATCTGTAAGCTCCAAAGGGACAGAGACAGAAATGAATGACAAATATTCAGAGAAATGTTCTCTGTTCAGAAATGCATAACTTAACACAAACTTATAAGGAAAAAAAATAATACATTTAATATGGTTGTCGTTGCTATAGTAGTTTTAAAAATTTTATGGGAAAATCAGCAGAATTTTTAATCATTAAGAGCAGAAATTAAAAAGCTGCTTGTTAAAGCCTGTAGTGATGCTTTTAATAAGTAAAGAAGGATGGTATAAAAATGTGTGAACAAATGCTGCAAGGCAGTATAGATACAAGTCCAAGGAATGATTCAATTTCAAGATGCAGTAGTTTAAACTGCAATTGCTTCATATGTGACTCACCAACAATCCCCCCAGCTACAATACAAACATATCCTGTATCACCGTGGAAGCTTTCAAGATTTTAACTGTTACACTATTGTATACACAACTGTTATATTACATTACAGACTGGTAATATTACAACATCACCTTCATCTGGAGCTAATGCATAAAGATGTGAAACAAAATTTTATTCGAAAAGGTGTATTTTTTTTTAACAAAGCCATTAGAATAGATACACAATAGATACACAATAGAATAGATACACAAATTACTCTTTAAACATGAGCATATTAAAGCCAGGGCCCTCTGTCTTGCCATGTTATTCTTGTTGCACTGATTTGCACCATTGGCCCCTATTTCATATAAATATTGAATAAACTGATAAAAATAATAATAAAGGTTAATTAAATAGTAATACATTGGTATTACTGTAAGATATTATTATGAATCCAAAGTCAACTCAGCAAATAGACTTCCATATATGACGACTACCCATAAATACGCTGATCTATGATTGCACAAAGAAAGATAGCTCTTCTGTGCTTTTACACAGCATAACAATAATGCATTGTGACCATTATATAGAAACACATTATGTCACGTTATGTCAATTGTGCATTTGAAAAATGATGATTATGAATGTCACCCTATACATTTCATGATGGTTTCAAATCTCTGAAGAGTAACATCTACTCTAAAAGCCTGGAAAATGTTAATTTACAGTGATAGTCCATGGACTGGTTAACACCCCAAAATTTCCTCCAGGTTTGTATTGTGTCTATGTCAAACTTCTTGTTTATCAATACAACATAATGGAGTTGTAAGATATTGGGCCGGATCCCTGCTTGCGTACGTCAGGACACCAACGCTCGCTAAGTGCACAAGTTTCCTAATTTGACTCGAGGGCACATGCCTCCAGATGTTACGCTAGTGTTACGATAGCAAATGGGCTGTGCTTCCCCTGCGCCCGATAAAGTGGTCAGATGGGTATGGGTACAGTGTGAGATGGGTATTCCACACTTGTACGGATCAGAGACCGCTGAGCCGTACGATTTACTTAAGGAAGGCTTATAGCAGCGTGAGCTGCCATAAAGCCCGCATGAGAGAGGGAAGCAGCAGGGGGCGTTCACTCCCCTCTCTTCCAGACGAACAGACTCCCGCACTTACGGAAAGCGTGCAGGAGTCTAGATCCGGCCCATTGTTCTTTAAATATATTGTACATAATACTCTATGGTGGCTCTGAATATACTTTTCAATAACAAAGAACAAGACTCTGCTTTTAATATATACTGTATACTGTTATAAAATATTAATTTGTACAGTTCCTTAAAAATAGACACAATTAAGTTTTCAAGCCTGATCACTATGAATCCTTTTCTCACTGTATCCAATGCCCCTGAAAAGTATTTGGTATAAATGTGTTTTAAATAATTAATGCTCATGAACAGTGTGCTTTCTGCCCCGTCTCCCATGTATACCTTTTCCATCAACCTATAATATATGTGTTCTTGTTGCATTGTTATTATTATGGATGACCAGAGAGGTACCTAATATATAAGTGATGATAAAGTAAAAAGAATTAAAAAGTATCATAAAGGATTACTTTTTACTATGAAAGGGTTACATAAAGCTGCTGATTTCTAGGAAAGTCATAAAAAGTTTTTTTTTTATCAGAAACTATATTTACAACCAGAAAACTAAGTAAACAATTGTCAGCAGGGCCAATTACTAGGAAATCACATGACTGTGTCATGACATCTCTTTCTCTGCAAGGCAAGAAGAATGCAGCAGGTACCAGAGACAATGAAATTAAACAGATCCAGACCTACGTACGCGAGTGATTTTACGCTAACTGCTAGCGTAAAATCTCTTATTAGCACTTACTGCGCATATGTTACGCCACATAACTCAGAGGGTGAGGGCCGGTCACGTAACAACAGCATAACTACAGACGAAGGGGCGTTCCCGCCATACAACAGCCTTAATTACGCTTCGGAGGCGGGGTGAGGCATTTAAATCGTACAGTATGTGCGTGCTTAGGCTCATAAGTGCGTATGTGCGTGCTTAGGCTCATAAGTGCGTACGTCAGTACTTACACTGTGTAAAGTGAAGGTAGGGTTCAGTAGGCGTAAAACGGCCAAAGTACGTACATGCAAGGGGAGTGCCTAGGGGGTGCTTAGAAGGTACGCTAGCATAAATATGCTATGCTATGTAACATATCACGGGCGTAGGTCTGGATCTACCACGTTGAGAGTAAAATTCGACACAAATACAGTAGGTAAAATTTCGGCATTTTGAAAGGGTATAATGTTGAAGTTAGAACTTTCATTATTGTACCGATTCCAAATGATTTTTTTCTATATTCCAATCCTGGTAATGATACAGTCAACATTAAGGTGTCAGCTGTAACACTGTTGAAACAGCGATTGCCTGTACGGCAACTGCATCCTGACCAGGGTGTCTGTTTCTGAAGATAATCTAAGTCCCAAAGGGCAACCACTGAACAAGCACCAGGACTTCATTCACTGTCCATTTCATTGCAAGAGCATTGCGGGACCTCGCCGGAGGGGTAAGTATTTGTGTAACATGTGAATGGAGTTACCTGGCTCACTGTGAGGATAAGGGCACCTGCAGAGCAAGCTGTAAATGCCTGACAAAAGAGGACAATAGGTTGTAATGACATACACAATGTATACACAATGCTGCTTAATGTGGTGCACACAATATATAGTATACATGCACATATTTATTTACAAACACAAACAAAGAAATAATACACACACACACACACACACATATATATAATATATATATGGTGCTAGGAGGGGTATGCATTTCTGTGGTGTTTTAACGGATGACAGGGCATGCTAGCACTTGTGGTTCTCCAAGCGCTGGCATGCTCTGCCATCCTTGGGCATGCTAATAATTGTAGAACTACAAGCATCAGCATGCCCGATACTTGCATTTTTTTTCCCCCTATCCGACGCTAGAAACAGATTTGTTTACTGTTGCCATAGCAACAGTAGACAAATCTGCACCAATTAGGAGGCAAAGTGAAAGACCCGGGTTGAAAACAACCCTGGACCTTTCACATTGCTTCCCTTCCCGGGTTGGACCCGGGAAAAACCCTTCTTTTTTCCCTGGTTGAAATCCCGGGTCTTTTGAGAAGGAACCCTTTCACATCACCACAAAATACCCGGGATTTTGCCGAGACCCAGGTTTTTGGCGAAAATCCCGGGTATTTCATGGTGATATGAAAGGGGCAGCAGTCTATCCGCCTACACACAGCCATTTTCATGTTTCAAAAGCACACATATTTTCAGTACGACTAATTCAGAGTTGCTTTCAACATCAGATCTGCTCTTCTGCTGCGCACAAGCTCTGGATCAGGTCCTTAGATTTTAGCCTCATATACTCCAAGTTGATATAATTTGGCAAGTGCTCAACAGCGTGGAGTATGTCAATGTGGAAAGGAGTAAAGGAAAGTGCTTTATAAATAAAGAAGCACTGACCAAGTTTCACTAGAAGGACCACAGTTTGCGATGAATGATTAATGCTGCACAAGGCAATCATAGAAAGGAGATAAGAACTTAGAAAACCTTTTCAAGGATGAATCAAGTCTCTTCTCCATTTGGCTCTTTTACATCCAATTAATTAGTGTATAGTGCAATGTAGTAAAGCTATTTTCTGCATGGAACAATTTGTTCTTCACAGATTAGAGTGCAAATTATACATAATAAAATCATAGAATGTGACGGCAGACAATTTTTTTTTGTTAGCGATCAAATAACCTACTAGCATGTTTTTGGGCATGTGGGAAGAAACCCACATTAACATGGGAAGAACATGCAAACTCCACACGGATAAGGCCTTATCCTGGAATCAAACTTATGATCTCTGTCAGGCACAAGTGTTACTCACTGAGCCACCATGCTGCTCCCATCTACTCACTATAACATATTTGGATTGTTACAGCAATATAAAAACTGTATATTTTTTATAAAAGGGTAAAATATACAATACTATTTGAGTAAACATTTGATAAGCCAAAATGCTTACACATATGATGATGAAGAATAAATTGTTTTCAACACCTGCAGCAACCGTTAAGCAGCAAACAGGTGCAATTACCAGCCTATGTTCCACCTCACTGGCCGTATTCATTGGATGGAGAGGCTGCTGCTAGGCTGTTACAGTGTATAAGCACCATTATGTCTTCCCATATGGAATACAAAGAAACTATGTGGACAAATGTATTCTACTATTTCTATTACCTTGTGAAACAAAAATATTAATTTATAAATATGTTTTATGTAACAATGAATATATCCATAATAGCTATAAATAATTTAAATATTCCAGGCCTGTACATGCCATGCAGTGTTATAAGCTGCAATGTGTGAATTTTTAAACATTACAGATATGTCATTGTGTGTATTTGCCATTGGAAATGGCACACTGTGTGCTCCATAATTTGATTAGAACACTGTATATGTAAAACATACTAATATAAATTAGAATAGAATAAAATAAAATACAAAAGGAAGCCTTTAGAACTCCTATTGATTGACATAAAATGAAATGACTGATATTCAGAGACTCTTTTTCTGTACCAGCCTTTCAGCGTGAAATACATCAGTCAATTGCAAGTGTTTATCTTATAAACACAAGCAAAACTGTTTTACCGTTGAACACATCACGTACAACAAATACCCCTAGTGGATTACCACAGAATTAGTTCTTACACTGATAAATCACGCTGGCATTGCTACATGATGTCCTTTAAGCTTTTTTTAAGGAAACATTTGAAATGGAGAATACACTGGTTTACTTTTTGTTAAAAATCATATGTATTCTATTAATGTTTATTAAAATGATGGGGAGATAATGCAATAAATTGAGACACACATAAAAATGCAAATTCGAACTTATGGGTATACAAAAAATGCTAAAATAAATGTGCGTTAATAAGATCCATATTTGTTCGAGTCTGCAAAGTTATGTAATGTACTACAAGGTTATATCTAGTTTTTACAAAAGTCCTGTGTTTTGGTCATATAACATATTCTTATTTTATCATCCAAAGTCCAGCTCAAAAGTTATTATTGCTAGATATTCAATGATTAATATAGGGTATGTAGCCCCCTGGCAAAGAGGAAATGAGCCGTGACTTATCCTTGTCTACTCCTTCACAAGTTATCCTTCTAGGAATCCCTGAATAACTCTCCCGAGTCTCTTCTGCACAAAGCGTTGGCTGCACACATGGCAACTGAAACTCATGGAAAGGCAACTGATGGAAACTCACATTTAAAGCCTTATTTGTCTGATTATTATACATAATGTCATTGTTAAATGCCAAAGATACCAACAACGAGTGCTGCCTAGCAATAAAATACAGTTAACTCCTATGACCCAACGACAGGAGAGTTGTACATGCAAGTATGCATCACAATGTGCATGTATTGCAGACGTATGCTAAAAAACTATACAACTGTATACCAAATACATTGTGTCTGTGTGATATATATATATATATTTATTCGTGTGTGTGTGTGTATATATATAGATAGATAGATAGATAGATAGATAGATAGATAGATAGATAGATAGATATATATAGATAGATAAACAGAAAACAGATACAGTATATACAGTACGTGCAATGATACAACCCATCGCTTCTTTGTCTAGAAACCAAGGAGCCCCATGCCTGTGCAGAACAAAGCAGTCAGCGCTTGGTGCGGTGTCCCCAGAAGATGCTGCCCCCTAATCCGCCTTTACCTGCAGTGGCCGGGGTATTTCTTCCTCCAATTCAGGTCCTGAAACTCACACTCAGCCCCGGAGCCGGCTGCTCTGCTGGGCTGGGGACAGATGACTCCACACGCTGCCATGGGACTGTCATGTTGGAGGCTGCAGCTACCACTGATCCTTCATCTACTGAGTGTTGGCGCCGCTGTCTGTTCTACGCTATTTTTTGAGCCCTGACTTGGCACATGTGAGTGCAGCAATAGATACTGAACAGAGGGAAGAGAAGCTTTCTCCCCTCTCTGGCTTTGAATCCATCTCACTAGCCTCGGCTGCAGGAGCTCGCCCTCCTCCCTGGTAGCCCAGCCCCCTTCTCCTGATCGCTGTGTAGATGTCAGTACAGTACAGCGGATGATGCCTATATGCTCTGCTCTTCCCGCTGATAACATTACAAGCCTTTTCCACAAGCCTCCAGACTGTCATACTGCACCCTATTATGCACATTATTTGTATAATTGTTTATTTATTTACTTACATACATTTTGTTAAGGGTTAATTGATTGAAAGTTAGATCTGGAAAGGGGGTTTGTGCTAGTTAACATTAAATGATATAGGGCAACCACAGCAAAGGATCAGAATAATATGATTGTTCCTGACAGGGATAATCAATCATGCAATGCAATACATAGTATACACATTAAATGACTGATTAAGACATAAGATATAGCTATGATGTAATCTAGTATCAAGGTTGCTTCAAATTGAATGTGTGTGTGTGTGT
>WWET01001952.1:90263-105150 GCA_011038615.1 Limnodynastes dumerilii | reverse complement strand
AAATAAATTAATTTAAAAAAAATAAATAAATAAACAATGATTATTAATTCATTACAGATTATATCATAACAATATGAAAAAATAATAATAATCTAATATACAAAAAATACACATATACACAATACATACTGGTAAGTAAATTCGGGGGGATGCATGTAATTCTCATGCAATTAAACATGTTGTTAATGTTCATCATGGATCAATACATATTTCTGTTTATCATCCCAATACTAATTTTCCCCATTATCAAACTCCTATCAACTGTGGTAGAGTCTATTTATTATAGTTCAGTTGGTTACAAAGGTGAGATTCCCTTTCTTGAACCGGGTTCAAATATACATAGATAAAAAATCTTTTATAGTAGTATAATGATAACTGAAATATCAAGTCAATCACATCAGGTCCCACGGATCTATATTTTATTGTGGTTTATTTTAGTAGGTTCCCCAGATCAGTAGGTACGTAAATATCATATCTAACCCGGGTCCATATTTAAGATTTCCACTGAACTCTCAATAACCAGTGTCATTGAATTCAATTTGGTCGTTAAGACCCTCAGGTACCAGTGTCTGGAGGGTGAAGATCCAGTAGGCCTCCCTTTGGCAAAGCCTACTGAATCTATCACCCCCCCTTTGGGTCTGGGGGATATTCTCCAGGCCACAAATGTTCAAGGACTCCGGATCCCCTGCATGAAAATGGGTAAAATGTTTGGGGATGCTATGGTTATTTAGGTTTTTTAGGACATTCCTCCTGTGCTCCTGAAATCGGTCCTTCAGTTTCCGTGTGGTCCGCCCCACGTATTGGAGCCCACACGGACACTGAAGGACGTAGATCACAAAGGGGGATTCACAATCAATGTATGATTTGATGGGATATTTTACTTTGTTTGTATTAGATTGTATATGCGTAGTACCGTGCAGAATAGCTTTACATGTTAGGCATATTGTTTTATCACACTTATAGCATCCTTTTTTGTTCTTATTTTCCTTGCCAATTTCACCTGAGGAACTCATGTCCATAGGGAATTTGACCATGCTAGGAGCCAAATAGTTTTTAAGATTTTTGTTCTTCTTGAATACTATTTTTGGTTTTCCTTTCAGAAAAGGGGCAATTGTCTCATCCTGTTTAAGTAGAGAAAAATTATTTTCAATAATTCTCTTAATTTGAAGGGACTTATTGTTATATTTAGTGATGTATGGCATGCTAAAATTCTCCCCTACAGTGGCTATTTGAAAACCGAGGATACCCCGGTCATCTACTGGAGATAGCAGAAAAGAAAGCCAAAAATTTAGATCGGGAAACCCTACTATCCCCGAAAAAGAGAGAAATAGCCACTGTAGGGGAGAATTTTAGCATGCCATACATCACTAAATATAACAATAAGTCCCTTCAAATTAAGAGAATTATTGAAAATAATTTTTTATTCCAAATCTTGGTGCCCTGAGATCCACGTGTATATAGTGACAAACAAGCACGCTACCAGCTGTGACAAACAAGCACGCTACCAGCTGGAATCCAACAATCAGAGGAGTGAGCTGCAGCTAAGCTCTAACCCCCCCGTGCACCGGCGGGATCCCGAGCAGAGGTCCACACCGGACGGTGGAGTTTGGAGCACACGGCAATCCCTGCTGACGGCGGTACGTGGCACCTACTATTTATTCTCTTATACGCTGGACTGCAATATCAATTGAACTGCATCCATAAAATATAGGGATTTCCCCACATCATTTTGCGGGCTGGCCACCTGCAGTGGGACTCCCAATTTAAAAGAACTGCGACCAAGAACTCTCCTTGCTACATCTTAAGGTATCCAGTGCTGCCAACTAACCTTAGCGGGGCACGATTTGCTCTAGTGGGATCCTATTACCAAATAGTGTGTGTCTGTGTTTTTAAATAAGAATTTTTATATGTTGCTTATTATCGATTCTATTAAAATCTGTTTATAACATTCTAAGTGCCGTTTTCCTATCTTATTGAAGCCACTAAACAGATGTGGAGTTGAAGATAAATTTCCCCAAACCTTGAGCTCAGTATTGCACACATAATTTCCTTTTAGAAGCGCTGTAAGTTTGTTTATTATTTTTTTTGTATTTTTCCAGTTTTGGGAAGGGGGGTGGAGTCACATCACCCCATACAGCTGCTATATATATTTTAAATTTAACCTAGATTTAGCGCCATTTGCTTATATTCTTTTTTATATAACAGTAGATGCAGTAGTGTCTGGGTAAGTCTTTCTCTGTATTCCCTTTCTCACTGTCTGCTCCTTCACAGCTATTCTATATACCTCTGTGGGGCCCCGGGGAGTTGGGAAAGCAGGGTGCACCTTCTTTTAATTTCTGTAATGAGGCTGCTTAAACGCCGTCACGAGAGCATGCAAAATGCTCAGTTTTGAGCACAGATTAGTGCGTGGGACATTGCTTGGCAAACGGTCAGCTGGTGAGATTTGAGTTGAGGAGCTTCTCTAGAAGCTTCTGGGGGGAAAAGTGTCTGAGGTAATTTGACTGTTGGGGGTTCAGTTGAAGACAGCAGTTGGCAGGAGACAACAGAGCAGACTGAGAGAAGGTGTCAGTAGTGGCGTGAGGAGAAAGACAGACATCGAAACAGAGACTGAAGAGAGTGATATTGGTAGAGGCAGCGGAGAAGACTGAGAGAAGTTGTCAGTGTGTAACGGGAGAGCAAATCGGGAGACGGAGGTGCTAGCAGTGGTGGTGCGAGAGGTGGTGAGCTGAGGAGATGGCAGTGGGACTGTGGAGAGAAGAGACATCATTGAGCTGAGGAGACAACTATGAGACAGAGAAGAAGTATTGGTGTTAGGCTGTGGAGTGATAGCGGAGCGTATTGGGAAGAGGTGTCGGTGGCAGTGGCGGAAAGTGGAACTTTGGAGGCGGGGAGAGAGGATCATCGGAGCTGGAATTAGGGAAAGCTGTTAAGATGGTTACAGACAATATAAGGTTATTGGAGGTATCGGAGAAAAGAGAGAGAGAGAGAGAAAGGGGTGCAGGAGACGGCCGGGATAATTGAAGGTGTTTTGTGTAGAAGGAATTGTACTTTCCAACTGTTATTTCTAATACAAGGACATTGCGCCATATTCAGAGATCCATTTTTTGGGGAAGTTTTGCACGTATTTTTACGATCCGATGAACTGCGCATGCATAGTAACTAAATTTATGCAATCTACGTTGGTTTTACGCAAGGAAGTCCATTAAGCACGGACTTGAGAATCGCACGTGGAAAGATCCGTATGGAGGAGCGTGTTTATAATCCGTCCGGAGAAAGATCTGTGTAAGTGGGTGGGGGGAGGCATTTAAATGACCATTTGAGGGTGCGGTGAGGGCGCAGTTAGTTAGATACGCACGTACGGAGGCATTATACGCTCGGAAATGCAGACTTAAAGATAAGAGTGGTCGAGGCACTCATAAGTCACTGTCAACCCGTCCATGTGAGGGGTGTTGCCTTGCAACCACCGTGCGTATATTTGCACACTTTAAAGAAATGGATCTCTGAATACGGCCTATTATCTATATTTTATTAGAATATTGTCATCTGCTTATTTATGGACTGAATCAATTGTTTTATTATAGAGAAAGTTAATTAGAAATAATTTAAATCGTAATCTTTGAGTAACTGTATTAGTAACTGTATAATTAAAGTGTTGTGCTGGAGAGAAAGGAGGTGATTTAGGGGAATTTGATTGTGTTGAACAACTGCAAACTGTATCTGAACATCTGATTCAATTTTATTGTACAAACTAAAGTTTTCTTCTCCTATTTAATGAAAAGCAATAAGTAAACAGAATATTCCAAAATCAAACTGTCTTAACTCTCTTTCTCTTGCTGTCACACCTCTCCGCAATTCGGGTGTGGGTTCCCGGTTAGAACGGCTCTATTTCGATAGGGCTGTTTCCTCCCAGCCTCGAGGAGGCATAGCAATCGATCCACGGAGCACCGAGCTTTCGGTGCTCCGAAAAATGATTAAAAATAGTCCCCCACTCCTTTCCCTAATTCTTACCCTAACCCTCCCCTCTCAATACCCTAACCTTAACCCTCCCTTCCTGGCAGCCTGACCCTAACCCTCTCTTCCTTGCAGTCTAACCCTAACTCACAATGTCCCGCAGCCGGACCCTAATTGTCCCTTCCCTGAAGCCTGACCCTAACCCTCCATCTCCCACAGCCTGACCCTAACCCTCCCTCCCCTGCAGCCTGACCCTAACCCTCCCTCCCTTGCAGCCTGACCCTAACCCTCCCTGCCCCGCACAGAGAGTTTACTCACCTATCCCTTGGTTCGGCGAAAGCGGCGGCGGAGGGATATCATTATTTCAGAAGGAGAATGAGTGAAGTATGCCTCACCCATTCTGAAAATAAAAGTAGAAAGTGGTAATTTTTTTGCAAATCAGATTTTCGTGCCAGAGAATGCAAACGCCTTAATTCCTCCCTTTGACCCACAACATTTGGTCACCACACCTCTCCTCACTGTCTTTCTCTTACTCTGCAGTTCTCACTTCCTCTCTGGGAAATATTCCCAGCCCAAAGACACAGAAGATTCATCAGTTAGTGAATGTCAACAAATCATTTTTGAACACAACCACAAACAATACAATATAGTACACTTGTATGTCACTGTTAAGCTACTTCCACTTGTAGAATGTTATATTTGATCAAGTAAATGCTGCAGAAGCTTTGTGATTCCAAAGTGACCAGGATCCTCAGCTCTCCTGCATGCATTTATGGTGCTCAAGCCACAATGATTGGAAAATGTAATTTATTCCTGAAGTCCCACCTACATTTATATGTTGATGACTAAATTTGATTGGATACATTAATATATTACAAGTTGATTGGCTATTAAAATTGAACAGGGCCTTAGCTATGTGCATGCTTCATATGTAAATAATGCCAAAATAACAACATGTGATAGATACATGTAACCAAAATTTCACAATATGTTATGTTGAAAAAAAATATAAAAGTTTATTATAATGCTTTTTTGTATTTACAATGTAAGGGATACACAAAATAAGTACTCCTTATTATGCTTTAAGTATGTAACAATTGTGAAAGGAACGTGCATACATTGGTTCTTGTCGACCCATACTGACACGTCTTTGGCCAGATTTACTAAGCTGCGGGTTTGGAAAAGTGGAGATGTTAACCATAGCAACCAATCAGATTCTAGCTCTCACTTTCCTATTACATACTTGAGAATGTCAGCTAGAATCTAATTGGTTGCTATGGGCAACCTCTCTACTTTTCCAATCCCGCGGCTTAGTAAATCTGGCCCTTGGACTTAGGCATGGCCCCTAGCAAGTGCAAATATATCAGCATATCTAGAGTGAACAACAGGCCACATTCAGATCTGGATTCTGGACACTTGCTGCGGAAGAACCAGCCACCTTATTGATCATGTGCCTCCACCCATAAACACCCATGAAACACCCTGCAGCATGAAGAGGCGCCGCAGAATGATTGACATTAACCTCAGGATTTTAATAAGTTGAGACACAATGGTTTCTGAGCATGCACAATACACTAATTCTCTGAGATGCGTTACCTGAGCTGACACCTGACCAGAGCCCCTGTGGATGGGGGCCCATTGAGTTCTGTGTATACCTGCTGACCTGGTGTATTTTGAGGTTTGTTACTGTTAAACTAGACTAAACTAGAGTCTAAATAGGGCCTGGTTTTCACTAGAGCCCCTGCTGGTGAGGATAGGCTGGGCTCAGAACACTAGCAGGTCGTAGCCCCCAGAGGTGACACCCAGAGAGGAAGAGGAAACGATGATGGAGAGGAGCAAGCCAGGGAGAGCAGGATGGAAAAAAAGGAAAGAGGGAGAAAGAAAACTTGAAGTTCTGACAACTGACAAAAAGACGGACAAGACAAAACTGGGGCTAGCCCGAACACACACACAGAGGAGATACAACCAGAGGAATAGGCAGGTAGAAGTATAAGAGAACACAGGGTAACAAGGCAGAGAAACACCGGGAGCAAGGCAAGAGTCAAGGAGCAGGGCACGCAAATATCACAAAAATGTACAGAGGCAGCGCACAAGGCAAGAGCTGGACACAGACTAGAGCAAGAACTATAATCAGTAGTAAGAGACAGCACTGCTGTAGCTTAAAAAGGGACTGCTGATTATTGAGTGGCCAGTGGTCCAAATCAGTGGAAATGATTGGATGGAGTCCTGTCAGCAATCACAGCAGCTAAAAGGCCATAAAAGATGGAGGGAGTTGGGTGTGCCCACTATTAGCAACAGGCAGATGCACACTGTGTATGGTGCAATGGCCTGCAGGAAATGATTCCCACAGAGACACTGGGACAGGATAGCAAACAAAGGTAATAACTTACATGTCGGCACAATTAGAGTGTTACCATATCATTTTTCTAGCAACAATATTAGTCTATTGCTTGGAAACCGGAGAATTTCCAATATTGAGAGATTATGCTCACAAGACACCATTCCAATGACTCTGGTGTTTAGACGCTGCACCTTGGAAATTCTCATGAACAGAGCAATGATATGTGAAACACATTTAAATTGTAATGGCAATGGCAATTTATTTATGCACACTATGGGCCAGATTCACACTTAAGAAGCTTGTGCTTCTTAAGTGCGCAGAAATAAGAAATGAGCTACTATGCATGCGTAGTATCTCATTTACGCAATCTACGTACCATTTCGGTCTTACTTTAGCCATTAGAAAGAGGTGTGTCTCTGGAAAGATTGGACTTACTGGCTCCCATCAATTCATTGATGAGTAGAGCCATCGGAACCATTAGAATTCCTCCTCTCCTGTGCTGGCTCAGAACAGTGAAGATCCATACAGCGCTGAAGAAGAAAATCCATTGTTTCTCGCTGTCCAGGTAAGTAATCTTACACACACAAAATGGAAGTTGCTCAATCAATTTATAAGTAAAAGCAAACAGGTTCATGAAAGGCAGGAGGTAATCTGCTAGCCACAGAAACAAAGGGAAAAATAGCCCCAGCAACACTGCCATCAACCAGTTACAGACTATACTGTTCTATCTGTAAAATAAAACACAGAAATGTCCATTATTCATATTTGCACAAATATATGATAAACCACCAGCAACCGTCAAGGCCTTTCTGCATATGGTGGTCATAACTCTAAGTTTTAATCTTAATGGCTGACATTTCTGAAGTATGGAATTTCCATATATATATTTTAATAAACTTATTGAAGCATACAACACTTAATGACAATGCCATAATTTTTTTATACAAGTATACAATAAATAAGAATATTTATTTACAATATTTTTGAACATGTTATATATTTTATTTTCATTTTTTTATGTAGTGACATATTTTCACTAATTCATATCAGTGGCTATTAACAGAGTTTTCCTCTTTAAAAGAGATTTTTATTTGCTCTCTCTTCCCTCTTGTAGCAACTTTGTGGGACTTCATTACATTAGACCTCACCCTAACATGGATCGAATAGCACTAATAAATATGAGAGTGCTGTTGTTCCCTTTCAATGACTGTAAGACCTCTCCATCAGAGCACAGAGGCAGTAAGGGAAGCCTTGTTTTTGATTGGAGGAGTGCCAGGTATGTGTCTGAAATGAAATTGTGACAAAACCCATGAAAGTAACATTATACTTCTAGCATTAGAAAACATCTTAAGATGTTAATTGCTCTTTTTGTAATTGTAGAGGAAAACCAATTTGCTGTATAAAACACTACTTTATTTGTTTGGCCTCTGGTCATATCTACCTCAATTCAGGTTTCCTTGCATGAAAGGAAACAATAAGTGTAAGGCTAGTAATATGATTGCTAAGAGATTAATAATGTTGAGCTGTGTCACTCTTGGGTGCAGTAATAAAACTGCATTCAAAAGTTAGTACAAGAATTAAGCTCTTTATTGTGTAAGAGAACAGCGACTAAACAACAGCTTGAAGAGGAACATTGTTACCACAAATGATAACTACAAGTACAAAGAATGACACAGCAGTTACAGTTCAGAGCATAAACAGCTTTATTACTACAAATACGAAGATGCTCAAGACCAGTCTATTTTTGTACATGTGTATTATCATAACTATGCCATTATTATACAAATTAAGCAGTTCTGTCAAACATGCTTATGTACTTCTATGCTAAAATTAATAATTTGTTGCTTTCTATTAGCTCGCAAATATTCTAGGGAAGTATGATTGTTAGATCTAAGGTTTTTTAGCACTTAATGATTTGGCTGCAGTTATTTCACATGATGCATGCATCTTGCAACTTAAAAACTCCTTATTGCTCCAGATCCTTAGAGCTTATTGGGAATATACAAGGGCGTAACTATAGGGATTGCAATGGGTGCGATTGCTATGGGGCCCGTCAGTCCAGCAATCACTCCACCATACCTACCTATACCATATACCTATACCATACCTATTTTTACTATTTGCTACCATCGGCTGTTTCCTGAGCAGCGCTGTGATAACATTAACCCTGGCGCTGACCCTGCCGCATTTAAGCATCTTTAGGCAGGGCCGGTGCTAGGGTATTCGGCGCCTCCCTGCAAAACTTTAAATTTGCGCCTACCTGTTTAACAATTTGCCATTATAGTTACTAGAGTATAGTATCCATGTAAGCATCATCATAGGCGACCCACGGCATAGGCCATATAGGTGGCCGCCTATGGCCCCGTGGGTCTTGGGGCACCTTGCTTTTCAATAATAAAAAAAAATTTAACTTTTTTTTGTGCAAGCCTGGCGCCACTGGCCGCCAGGCTTGCATTTTGGTAGCAAAGGCCCCGCACGGGGCCACAGAAGCAAGTACAGGGCCACCAGGTTCATCATCCTGGCGGCCCTGTATTGTCCTCTCTTTAGGAACTATTACCATTGGCTTATACAAACTTTGGCTAATACATTCACCTGTATGCCGCATTCATAAACTTTAAGTTTTAGATATTTAATCATCTATATTTATCAATATTTATGGTTTTACAAGTATTTATTTATGTTTCACATGTATTGGCTTCACTAGGATTAAGTTTGCATTTTTAAGTAATTAGGGACTTAGTACATTTGTATCACACCAGCGCTGTTTCCTCACCTATATATATATATTTTTTATATAATTCACCATTGTTGTTTAAACAGTTTTTTGTGGACACTCTGAGGTTGAAGGTCTGCGGCAGGTTTAGCGCTTTTTAGTGGTTCATTTCTACCTTTTAGGTTGTATAAGTAAACAACGTGACACAATCCTAGACCCCTAAATTGTGACACCACAACACCAAAATCTCAGAGAGACTAACTATACAGTTTCCAGAGTGACTTATGCTATTATAAGTCACTATACAGTTATTTATATCAATATATGTTCACACATAATTATTCTGTCTAAGAGCCTAAGATCTTATTCTGATCTGTGAAACAGCTTGACCTGAGTGATAATAAGTATTATGACGATTTAATTTTATGTGTCTAAATTTATACATATGAAAATTAGGGGTTCTATTGAAAGTTCCGGTCAACCCATAATTATATGTATATGAAACAATAAATAGAATATGCTGTCTCAGCATTCCAATAAAGCTATGTATATACAGTAAACATTAATCTGCTGATTGAGGTCAAATGCACTATGCCATTTAGTATCGGTTTATGAATGTTCATTGATGCAGAGTTTTCCCACGGTGAATGTGCAAATCTGCTGTTACACTGCATGGGCCTGATTCAGAGGCTGAAAATAAGAACTTAAAGTTACACCTGGGCAAAACCATGTTGATTTCGGGGGGAGTCAAGTTAATTTTATTCTATGCATGCAGGGAGAATGCTTTGCTTTTACTTATTGCACACAGATACCTGATCAGCTTCACTTTTAAACTGCTAATTAGACTTGAGCTGGGAAACATCACCTTTGAACTATAATACTGTTGCAACAAATGAAATTTGACTCCCCTGAAATCAACATGGTTTAGCCCAGGTGTAACTATAAGTTCTTATGTTCAGCCTCTGAATCAGGCCCCATGTGTCCTGTTCAGAGCTGTGACCTTTGTAACTCTGGACTGGACGCAGTGAAAAGGTGCATGCGATGGATGCATAAGGCAGAGGCTGCAAGGTGTATTGCAGTAGCCTATAAAGGTTTGTATGTTTTAAACTGATTATTTGTTTTTTAAGAGTCAAATTAAATAACGAAAAAAATTTGTACACTCTGAATAATACCTGAGTAATAAAAATAATAATGCCTGCTATTTAGGCTTTAAAACATTTTTAGATTGTCTATTGTATGCAGGGACGGATTGGCCATAGGACTTACAGGGAATATTTAGGCCAGTGGTCTGTGGAGGCCACTGAGCAGACTTTCTTTTAATTGGAGAAAAATAGGAAGTTGACAGTCATGGGTGGTGGTCACCAAAATGATGTCTGTATGGAACAAAGCTCACTAGTATGCTGTATGTTTCAGGTGGTGGTCACTAAGATGCTGTATCAGGTGCAGGTCAGTAGGCTGCTGTCTGTATGAAGCAGTGACTACCTGCATAGTATAGAGGTCACTACAAATCTCTTTACTGGATTGTAAAAATACTAGTCAGTAAATGTTGTGTTTGCTTGTAACTATAGTACCAGTCTACATATTTATTTAACCCAGCCTAAAATTGATCCTGCCCACATGTGGCATTTTGCAGAGTTTTTCCAGGGCCACTTTAAATTCCCAATCGGCCCCTGACTGAATGACCAGAAATGTGTTATAAAAATATTTGATGCTCACATGTTGGCCCACAGTTGCCAACTCTCCATGAATATTATGGAGAATCCCTGAAGTGTGAATGATCTCCCTGACTCCCTGAAGTGTTTGGCAGTATGAACACAGCATTAAAGAATATGGAGATCGACAATTTATAGAGGCAAAGATGTAATAAAAGACTGGTAGTTAGCTTAGACAACATGACTTTAATACTGGAAACAGAAATAAAAAATACACTCTGGTCTCTTGTCAATCAGCTGTAGTGCGATCTCCTTTTAGCTTTTCTGTAAAGAAGTCAGTGGATCTCCTCCTGAAAGTATTTATTCACTGATTATTTAAGAATCAATAAATATGAATGCTTCCATTTCCATTCAAAATTTATTTTCCTGGAAGTACTAGACACACCCATGGGAGGAGCTATTCCATAGTTGCCAACTCTCCCTGAATATCAGGGAGACTCCCTGAAGATTGTGTGATCTCCCTGACTCCCTGAAGTGTTTGGTAATCTCCTTGATTCTAATTTCTTCCATTTAGGTCTATGGAGATGACCGATTTCATGGAGGCCAAGATGTAATGAAAGAATCTTGTTAATCAGCTGCAGCGTCACTTTTAGCTTTTCTATAAAGATAGTAATGAAAGTATTCACTGACAATTTAATAATCAATAAATACTGACATTTTTATTGTAAAATAGTTTTCCTGGCAGTGCTAGATACACCTATGGGTGGAGCTATTCACAGGACACACCTCTTTGGCGCTACAGGACACACCCCTTTGGTGCAGCACCTTGATAGTGCTCATACAATCTCCTTGACATTCATTTGCAAAAGTAGGCAACCATGTGCTATTCACAGAACACACTTTAGTTTACAGAATACACCCCTTTGGTGCAGAGCCTTGATAATGCTATCACAATCTTCCGGATATTCTTTGCAATTGTTGGAAACCATGATTTAACCTTTAAATATTTGTAACAGCTGTTGTGTCCACAGCAGCACTAAATGACCCACTTTCTCATTTAAATATAGGGCAACTCACTGTTCCACTAGCGCAGAGCACATGAAAGTAGACACAAGCGCATGGGCAGCTCTACGTTCGACTCACACTGCACGTGTGCAGTGCGGTATCCAGCTTTGCTTCCACCTAAAAAAAAACAAGCTCAAGCGCAGCTCTAGATCAAGTCCAAAATGTGCTGTTTGCTATAGTATTATAATGTTCATTGTTTCACATTATATGCTGCATGACTGAAATGTCAGGCAACTAAAAGGGTTAATGTTTAGGAGAGACTTCAATTGACTCATTCTGTGGTTTGTGAATTCCTGCAAATTTTACAACATCTATTAGGATTCCAGAAAACATTTTTTGCAATAGCCCACCGCAAAACATTCAAAAACCTGTCTATCATTTGGTTGTTTCCATAGTAACAACCTAGTTCCAGCTGGAAGGAACTGGTTCATTGTGCCTAAACACCCTGGTCTGAAATTCCTGTCTCCCAATGGTATTACTTATACATAACACTAAGTAATACCTGAAGTAAAAGCAGTGTAAATAAATATATAAATGCAACCACTGAGAATCAGTTGAACTGTAGTTCTTCTCTGACTTGTAGCTTTTTTCCATTTGCTCTCTTTTAGAATGGCAGCTGAAGGCTTAGCATTCTGTATAGTGCTTATTATGGAGAATTTTTAAGACTGAATGAAAGAATCTTGCTGGACTGCAGTCAGCCTGAAACCTGAGTCACCACCTGCCCTGAATCTAACACTATACATAAAAATGATTCTTTTTGGACAGTATTTACTTTTTTACTAAGTTTGTTTGTTATGCATTAAATGTAGCTGTTTAAATGGAAACATGTAAGTGAATTCTGTATAACTAGAGTGTTCTGACCTTAGAAGAAGACAATTAGAGATCCTTCTGTCTGTTTTTCCTACATAGGACAGGTCTTATAACTTGTGCCATTACCATCCCATCACATGACTTCCTGTGTCCTCATACACATGCTATCAGTAAACAGGAGCAGGAAATACAGGATGTATATGATATGCCAATAACATGTTTGATCCTAATATGCAGAAAGACTGCTGTCTGGGTGATGACTATAGTACTTTATGTTGACTATGTAGCCACCATACATTCAGCCCAAACACCAGCTTGATTAGCTGACAAAATTAGCTGATAATTTAACCCCTTTAATACACATAGCGCAGGGTTGCCTACTTTTTATTTTTTCCCAACGGGAGACCTCGGAGAGAAGAAATAGATTCCGTTATTCGGGTGGGGCTTAATGACACCATTTGTGCAATCAGTATTATAATCTCTAGTGTTCCAGGGGGTGGGCGGGGCTTGATTAAATCATCAAGTTCCACCCATCCCTAGTAACTCTAGGAATTACAATAGTGATTGCCAGAGGGTTGGGATTTGCAGGAGATTTGCTAACTCTCCTGGGATACTGAAAGAACTGCCCAAATTTCGAGAGTATCCCGGTTATTCAGCATAGGGTTACCACCTTTTTATCAATAGATTCCCGGACATTTCTTCAGTGTCGGCATTATTATTTCAAGTCAAAATTTTAATTGATGACATTTCTTCCTTGTCTGGATTGATAGGTGTCTGGATTTAAGTTGTCTGGATTTCATATGGGTCGGTCAATGACATGTGGAGGGATTTTAGGTGTCGGTATTTTTAACTTGTCAGGATTTTATGATTCAGGAAACTTGTGTCAGTATTTGTTCAGCTAGGAATTTTTTGCGCTGGGAATTTATAACAGACCCGTCTGCTTTGTCTCCTTTAAATATCCTCTGCAGCCATGTTGTATCTCTGTCCCAAAATGTTTAAAGAAAAGGTGCTGTGCTTCATTGATGGCATGCAGGAGGCATTGAAGGTATGTAAAGAAAAGATTGAAGTGGGCCAAAATCTTAATTCATTATCAGAATCTTAATGGTTCTATAGACATGTAGTCTATCACAAAACAACAGCTGTCCTAAGACATCAGGCACACAACTGAGTTACTTTATGGAGCACTGGATAAAACTATAAATATAATGTTAATGTTCCAGCATATTAATGGACTGGATGAAATGACAATTTCAGCTGTTTCACTTTCAACACTTCTCTCACTAACATTATAGTGATGAAATAAACGGGAATGCAAATGCAGACGTGTGACTCAGAGAAGGGTTTGCAGTAACCTGCTGTGCGAACCTTTGTCTATAGGTTTGCAGCTGTTGCTTTGGAAAATAAATATCAGTTTCAGATCATTTTATCATTTTATCCTCATGCATTTCCATTTCCAGTGCAATATATATTTATTGGATTAGTGGATTTTTATTTTTTATTTTCTTTATTCTTTTTATACTTTGGTCTCTTAAGGGTCCATTTTAAGGGGTTGGTCCGTATTCACACCTAAGAAGCCTCTGCGCATGCGTAGTAGGTCATTTACGCAATTTACGCACCAATTAGGTATATAGATTGCCTCTGTGTAGTCTTTAAAGTAGTTTAGTTAGAAAGAGGAGGCCTTAAGCCACCTTGGGGAGTGGTTAGGTAGAAGTGTAAGGGATTTAGATTAGCCGGGGAGGGTGAGGAGGAGGTGGGGAGAGGAAAGGTCTGTCTTAAGAAGGAAACTACACACGGTTAGATAAGGCAGCCCTATGGCACTTACGATTACCTAAAACGGGGGGGTCCGGAGAAGTAGATGCAGATACACTTGTATCCGCACCTACGGATCACATAGAGAAATGAGAGACTGCATTAAAAGTATACAACAGTATACCCCTGGGCAAGTAAACTGTGGGGGCCCCCTGCTATATATGTATGGATATAGATATATGTATATATAGGTGTGTGTGTGTGTGTGTGTGTGTGTGTGTGTGTGTAAATATATAGCTCTATATGTAGAGTGATATATACCCACACACAGATATATTAAGCTATATACAAACACACAGACGTTGTTCATCTCCCAGTCAGCCTGCATGTGTTATACCAGCTTCTGCCATCCAGCCTTCAGTGCTCCTGCAGCTCTCTAAGAGGCTGGATGTCTGTAATTGACCTCTTCCTTCTAAGCACAGTATTGAAATCACAGCCATTACACAGTGTACTTAAGAGGAGGATGTCAATCGCTGACATCAATCCTTCTAGAGAGCTGAAGGAGAACTAATGACTGGATGTTTGTGGGGGCCCTTTGTGTGTGTG
>WWET01001952.1:54042-90217 GCA_011038615.1 Limnodynastes dumerilii | reverse complement strand
CCTGTAGTTATTCAGGGAATAGATGAGTTCAGATGAAGCATTTGTTGTGTTGCTTTAATAGAATGAAGAATGAATAACATCTCACCCTTAAGATGCCACCACCAAGGCTATTCTCAGGAAACTCAAAATCATCTCTCCTGTTACCACTAAGTAGCATTAATAACCAAGCAGGTCTGACAAATGAATCAGTAGGAACACAGAGACATGAACTTATTAATTGATATTTAATATGAAATAAATCACAATGCTTATTTACAACAAAATGACATACAATATGCAAAACAGTTTCTTACAGTGGCGGAAGTACTGGAGGCAATGGAAGCGCTGAGTTCCAGGCGCTAGCCTGAAGGGGGGGGCACCTTCATTGTCCTCCTCTGCCCTGCACTTACTTTCTGAATGCTCCAGTAACGGGCTCAAGCCAGTAATATATCTATTACTGGCTGTGTGTGATTTTACTTAATTTTACCCTGGAATGCACTGCACGACGTCATGACTTCATGACATCACACCAGTGCCGCACCCCCCCCCCCTCCCTTGCCCTTGGGGGCCGGGAAATGAGAAATTACTGCTATTATTATGGTTGTTTGGGTGTTTTGATCAATGAATAGGAAATAATCTGAAAGTCTAATATCATTGTTTGCATATATCTGTCTGACTTCAAAGCTTGAGAACATCCCAAAAGAGATTTTTTCATCTACTTATATTGAAATATTTTCCATTTAACAAGGCAGAATTTAGATTAAGCTAAAAAGAATTATGGAACACTGTTATTTCAAGGTCATGCTATTAGAATAACTATAATGCAAACCCTTGACTCTGAACAGCATTACATTACATCATAATCTGTGTCTCAGTTCTCCATCTGTATAGCGTTTAAATACAGGGCATTAAAATCAGACACAGTAAAAGCTCATGATTACAAAGCAAGTAGAAGGAAAATAGTGACATATTTTTCAGTATAGGAATGGTATTAAGGATAAAATAATAATTTTTTTTTAAATTTATTTTTTTATTTATTTATTGTCACAGAAATACAAAAGTACAATCAGCACAGAAAGACAACTGTACAAATAAACAGTTCAATAACACCACAATCTGGTACAGTGTTAAATCTGACATAAAAAAATATCTACTAATATTAAGTTTTTTAAGGAGAAAGGGAGACAAAGCAGGTCTTTACTCTGTCTATTCTGCTACCAAACTGACTAAACTGCAGCAAACAGGAAGTGACACCCACCCATAGACATAACATCACATCCTGTGCTGTGTGTAACAGGCATGCATTTACATCCCCCCTTTGAACAGGTTTGAACAAGTTATAGTAATAAACGCGAATGCATTAACTAAATGAAGGGGAGAAAATGGGTATTAACATTATACAACAAAGTCCTGGAACTTTGGGTTGGGTTTGGACACACGTCAAGATCTGGTAATGGTGTATTTAGATTTAGCAGGTGTCTGCTCTGAGACAATAGGAGATTCCACAATTCTGGAGGCTGTCTCTGATGACGGACTGTCTACACCATACAAATCATCACTGAGGTTTGTAGCACTCATGGCAGAATCCAAAGGATCAGGTTGTGTAGAGCCAGCCTCAGGCACAATTAACAGATGGTGCCGGTTGCGTTCATAAAGGCTACTACCAGACTGCACCTTGTAGCTGTTTGGGCGATATGCAGAATGTTGGACTACTGCCATTCTGTCAAATCCATGCTCAGTTTGCATGTGGACAGACTGAACTGAAGATAATGGCGGCAAGCAATGTGCTGACCTGTCATACGATGCTATTACAGCCATTCTGTGTTTGCTGATAGTGTCTGGTACCTGTAGCTCAACTTTTGGGTGCAGGAGTTGCTTCGCTATTGGGATGCTTGTACAAGTGTGCCATGCCAACAAACGCTGTGCAGGGGATGGAAGGCCATCCCTGGGTGTGTTTCTTAAATTTAATAATGCCAGGTATATGTCTCGTCTCGTGCACATTTCTCCATCTGTTGTTTTGTAGAATGGACAGAACGCTCTGCCAATCCATTTGACTGTGAGTAGTGCGGACTTCTTGTGACATTATGGAAGTCCCATATATTCGCAAAGTCCTTGTGCTACCTATTTTTAAATTGCATGGCCTTATCAGTGATCAACTGCTGTGGAATGCCATTCACTGCAAAGTGCCTTTTCAGCTTTGCGATGATCATCTGATTTGTGGTGCTGGACAAATAGTTGATTTCAAACCATCCTGAATAGGAATCAACCAACACTAGGTATTCCTTCCACCTCCATTCAAACAGGTCAGCTGCAAGAATTGACCAAGGAAAATTGGGGATGTCATGAAGCTTCAGGGGCTCCAGTGGTTGATGAGGTTGCAGAGCATTACACCATGCACAAGCTGAGAAGCACGTTCAATATCACTGTACATAGAGGACCAGAACATGACTCCACAGGCCCTGTCAAAACGTTGACCTCAAAGTATCACGCCATCAGACACAGTGAGAAGGAGTGGAGAGAATGTGGCAGGTCTTTGGAGTAGGATGATGAGCCTTCAAGAATCACTTTGGACAGTTGCTGGCAGAAGTCATCCGCCAGGGAAGCAGCAGGAAGCTCTTCTAGCCGTCTGGAAGACAGCACTTCCACAGCCATAACCTCGTAGTCATCCCCAACAGTTTTCATGTCAGTAGCAGGTTAGAAAGCCCGTGACAAGGCATCAGAACATACATTTCTTTACCCTGTTTGTAGACAACATCCAAGTTGTAGCATTGCTGCTTGAGCATCATACCTTGAATACGGGACGAAGCAGCATGAATTGTCTTTTTTAGTATGGTGATGAGTGGCTGATGGTCAGTTTCCACTGTGACCGGACAACCATAGATGTAGTCGTGGAAATGGTGGCATGCGAATACTAGTGCCAACAGTTCTTTTTTTTTATTTGAACATACCTGGTCTTTGTGTCAATAAGAGCCCTGGAACCAAAAGCCACAAGTTTGTCGTGTTAGAGGCACACAGCCCCTAGACCGCTTTGTGAGGCATCCGCAGACAGGACCACCAGGTCATGCACATTGAAGTACCGCAGCACCAGGGGATCGTGAGCATGGTTTTAAACTGGTAAACAGCAGCTGTGTGTTTGTCCAGCCAACACCATTCTGTGTCTTGGTGGAGCAGTCCCCATAGTGGTACTGTGGTTTCACTGGTAATTGGTCATGCAGAGAAAGCACTGTAGTGCAAGCTGGACATTTGTTGCACTGCAGCGATTTTGTTTGGGTCCGGTTTAACACCCTCACTGGTGAGCACGTGACCCACATAAGCAACCTCTGTGACTCAGAACTTGCACTTGTCAGGGTTTAACTTGAGGTTCAATGCACGGGCCCTTTTAAGCACAAGATGCAGATGGTGATCATGTTCTTCTCTGGTGCAGCCCCACACATGGATAACCTGCAAACAGTTGTTCCATGCAGTGCTGGAAGACCTCACTGCCGGTGGTGATTCCATAGAGCATACGGAGGAAAACATACCTCCCAATTGGGGTCATGAAGGCAGTGAGCAAGGACGAAGTTCTGTCAAGAGGGATCTGCCAGAACTTACACTTTGCATCCAGTGTACTGAAGAATTTGGCACCTGGCATATCAGCGATCACCTGCTCAATAGTTCAGAGTGGATGATACGGTTGTAACAGCGCCTTCTTTAAATGTACTGGATCAATACAGAGATGCACAGTTCCATCTTTTTTTGATGCTGCTACCATTGCTGACAACACCTAAATGAGTCATTCTGTATATCTCTTTAATTCTTTATTGCGACAGGTACCCGCCTGGGGGTACAGAGAGTTGGTTATATGGATTCATCAAGTTGCATGTGATGCTATAGTCAAATAAGTTCTGAAAGTTTTTCATTTCTGGAACAATATATACGCAGAGTACTGCATGTTCCTCGGGCCCCAGTTATAGGAGACCTAGCTTGATGCTGTCAGGCAAACCCAGCAATGGTTTAACATTGTGATTCACAATGTGGAACAGCAGTTTAGCACGCGTGAAGTTTAGTTTAGCAGTGCCCAGAATTCTGATAATCTGACCCCCATAGGCCACCAGGTTAATTTTATCATGGTGCCGTTGGGTCTAATTCTTGTAACTGTGTCTTGGACATGACGTTACACTTTGTTCCTGAATCTATTTTAATTCTGGCCATGTTGTTTGTGTGCTGTACTCTTAGTTTAATGAATATTTCGACCGTTTCAGCCATGTGATCTACACTATCACAGACTATTGTACGGACCGATTTCAACTCTTGCTCAGTCTCAGCCTGGTTGATCCGCCAGGGTGAGCGGCTGTACTGTGGTTTGGACTGTTGTTCTAAGGTGTTTACATTCTTTGTCCGTCAACATCTAGCAAAATGGTTCCATTTCTCACAAGCATTACACCGCTTTTCATACACGGGACAACGTTGTCTATTGGGAAGGTGCTGTGAAGCGCAGTTCCCACATAAGACAGATTGTCGCCAAACAGCAGCCATGATGCACACCTCAGCATCCTTTCTCAATTCCAAGGTGCTCTTTTTAGAGCGATCAGCTTTATAGATAGCAGGTTTCCCTCTCCTTCCCGGTCCCCCAAACGTATTGTTTCCAGAAAAAATCTCTCTTCCCTTGATGTTTCAGCTTTTACCTCATCTCTTGATCCCCTCCTCACACCCATTTCCACCATGTCCTGCCCCAATCTAGCCACCTCTCTCTACAATAATGCCCTCTCCTCTGCCCTGGATGCTACCTGCCCTCCCGCCTCAGTCTCCCTTCGCCGCAACAATCCTCAACCCTGGCACTCCCCTATAACTCGGTTCTTAAAGAAATGCTCCCGTACCGCAGAGCGCCTCTGGAGAAAGTCCCGTTCCCTTGCAGACTTTCTCCACTTCAAGTTCATACTCTCCTCTTTTAGCTCTGCCCTCGCACTCGCCAAGCAATCCTTCTTTAAGTCCCTCATCCTCTCCCAATCGTCTACCCCCCACCGCCTCTTTGCCACCTTCAACTCTCTTCCCTCCCCCCCTCCTCCCCCTCTCCCTCTCTCCATTTCTGCCAATGACTTTGCCACCTTCTTTACTTCCAAGATTGACTCCATTAGGAGCTCCATCTCCTCTACCATCACCGCTGCTGCATCTCAATCTCCACCCTCTCTTCTACTCCCTAATCACCCACCATTGTCTACCTTCATCCGTACCTCACCCGAAGAAATCCACTCACTACTTTTGTCATCCCCTCCGTCAACATGTCCACTTGATCCCATCCCCTCTAATCTTCTCCGGTCTCATACAGAAAGCACTTACACATAGAAACCTTCTGGGTTGAGACAGACCAGAACTATGAAACACCTCCTTAATTAACAGATCCCAATTTCTGTATCTGGGGCTACACATTTGAAGCAATTAATTGCCCCACTTCAACAGCGACAGGTCTGCTCTGGACAGGCTCTGGTTTGTTTTAGCCCCCAACATCCTGATGGCTGTTTATGCTATATACTTTCCTCTGCCAGAGTATATGACTTCATGCAAGAATATCTGCAGACCAGGCAACAGAAATACCAGTCAGGGTCAAAATGCCAATTCATATTTCTTACACACTGGTTTATATACAAGATATTAACTCCTGTTATGACACCTTGGAATATATGTAATATATATTTGGTAACTGAAATAGTTTCCTAATATTTTTACAATGTCTTATTGACTACACCGTTGAAAATGTCTTTAAACTTGTAATCTTTTCAAACAATAAAATATTTTACTACCATTGCACAGACACCTACACAGCTGATGTCCCCATCAGTAAATGACAAGCAGCATTGTAGTGCTGAATGTGATCAGCAGTGTTTTCCACAGTGTGAACTGCTGTGATTCCAGGATGATGCTACTGTGCTAAATGCCAGGCACCGCTACCTGGCAAGTGCCATTCTGACACTGCCCTTAAAATAAAAATGGAGGACTATGAAAGCTTGTTTTTATAAAAAAAAACAAAAACGATAAAACACATCATAAACCACATACAAACTGTCAAGATGATGCATTGCTTAAAGAGTGTACCTGCAAAAGTGATCCTTTCTGTCCTATTAAGAGCTTTTCCTTCTGTTTCATAATAAGATATATGTTCTGCTACTAAGCACCAGACGACATTTGGGAATGCAATGAGAAATTACTGCTATTATTATGGTTGTTTGGGTGTTTTGATCAATGAATAGGAAATAATCTGAAAGTCTAATATCATTGTTTGCATATATCTGTCTGACTTCAAAGCTTGAGAACATCCCAAAAGAGATTTTTTCATCTACTTATATTGAAATATTTTCCATTTAACAAGGCAGAATTTAGATTAAGCTAAAAAGAATTATGGAACACTGTTATTTCAAGGTCATGCTATTAGAATAACTATAATGCAAACCCTTGACTCTGAACAGCATTACATTACATCATAATCTGTGTCTCAGTTCTCCATCTGTATAGCGTTTAAATACAGGGCATTAAAATCAGACACAGTAAAAGCTCATGATTACAAAGCAAGTAGAAGGAAAATAGTGACATATTTTTCAGTATAGGAATGGTATTAAGGATAAAATAATAATTTTTTTTTTTAATTTTTTTTTTTTATTTATTTATTGTCACAGAAATACAAAAGTATTTTTTTTTAAATTTATTTTTTTATTTATTTATTGTCACAGAAATACAAAAGTACAATCAGCACAGAAAGACAACTGTACAAATAAACAGTTCAATAACACCACAATCTGGTACAGTGTTAAATCTGACATAAAAAAATATCTACTAATATTAAGTTTTTTAAGGAGAAAGGGAGACAAAGCAGGTCTTTACTCTGTCTATTCTGCTACCAAACTGACTAAACTGCAGCAAACAGGAAGTGACACCCACCCATAGACATAACATCACATCCTGTGCTGTGTGTAACAGGCATGCATTTACATCCCCCCTTTGAACAGGTTTGAACAAGTTATAGTAATAAACGCGAATGCATTAACTAAATGAAGGGGAGAAAATGGGTATTAACATTATACAACAAAGTCCTGGAACTTTGGGTTGGGTTTGGACACACGTCAAGATCTGGTAATGGTGTATTTAGATTTAGCAGGTGTCTGCTCTGAGACAATAGGAGATTCCACAATTCTGGAGGCTGTCTCTGATGACGGACTGTCTACACCATACAAATCATCACTGAGGTTTGTAGCACTCATGGCAGAATCCAAAGGATCAGGTTGTGTAGAGCCAGCCTCAGGCACAATTAACAGATGGTGCCGGTTGCGTTCATAAAGGCTACTACCAGACTGCACCTTGTAGCTGTTTGGGCGATATGCAGAATGTTGGACTACTGCCATTCTGTCAAATCCATGCTCAGTTTGCATGTGGACAGACTGAACTGAAGATAATGGCGGCAAGCAATGTGCTGACCTGTCATACGATGCTTTTACAGCCATTCTGTGTTTGCTGATAGTGTCTGGTACCAAGGGAACACGTGGCTAAACATAGGCTCAAAAGGGTTTTCCCAGTGTACGAAATGCTCAGCCTGCCAAACTTCTAACCACACGTCCCCACAAAGGGTTCAAATCACGTACACAAGGAAAATACTTTGAGATTGAGGATCACCTCGGCTGCAACATAAAAGGGGTAATATATCCGTTAGAATGCTTCAGTCCATTATATAGGTATATAGGCAGCACGATTAGGAGTTTGAAAGTGAGGATCAGCGAACACATAAGAAATATTAAAAAAGGGATGACTACCCATAGTGTTCCTCTACAATTCCTACAGAAACACAACAAGGATTCATCAAGCCTGAAGTTTATGGCCATTAAAAGAGTAGCCAAGTGTTAAAATAGCTAGATGAATTTATACCCTAGACACCTTAGACCCTAAGGGACTGAATGTAGACCCAGATCTAGGTACTTTCCTCTTTCAATTACCCTAATGGTACCCATCTCCATCTAAAGATAACTCTACCAAGGTGCTGACACTGCTTTGACCCTTCTATGTCCTGACACAGAAATTGGGTCTTCAATAGGAACTCTTGATTAATTGTTGGTACCAGTGGGCACATGGATATTGTTAGAAGTTTTTGTTGTTTTTAGTTTCAAAGGGAAAATAGTTTTTCCTGTTTGCCATTAGAAATTGGCAATTTAGATACCGCCATCTAAGTCTATGTTTTATAATTATTGCATATTATGTTCTTACAACACCATATCTTTCTATACCCCTTGAAGCTTTGGGACTCTGATGCGTGCTCCTACCATTTTTAAGAGCACCATTATATATGTTAATAGCCACTGTTTACATTCTTGGTGCATTGTAGTAATGTCTTTCAATAGTATGCTATCCTAAATGGTTTCAGAGGTACTTTAGGCTGGTTTTCTGCAACCATTTAACCAGATAGGATTATACACCCGTTTCCACCATGATGACCAATCAGGAGATGATTGTTGATCTGACTGAATGCCTGTGCCTTTAAATTTACTGCCAGAAAGGCTGATCAGTAACCTCTGCAAACATCAGCACCGTAGCACACAAGCCTTTACTCCTGTTTTATATCCCTGAGGAAGCCTGAGCAAGGGTGAAACGCGTAGGGTTAGGAGCAACTTACAAGGCTGCCATATACAAAGAGATCTCTTTATTCATTGTAAAGTGCAAAGTGTGACTTTATTCTGTTTAATCCCTGTCAGTCAGCGCCATTTTAGTGCACAGAGCGGCGCTGCACATAGGACGACAAAACACCCTATTTAGAGGTCTGAGCAGCAGAGGTATCTGACACTGTCCATAACCACAGCGTCCCTGGTTGCAGCAGGGACAGAAACGGCACGAGGAGAAACAAGTCTGAGGCGTGCGGGAGATAGCGCGACCCAACTCTGTCGGTACAGTAGCATCCCTGGCAACAGTAGGGATAGGACCGGCATAAGAAGAATTTAGTCCGGGGCACACAAGGGAAGGTGAGACCCTGCCTACTTACTCCCGATGGCTAGCGCCGATACAGACGCCCGTCTACCCTGAGGACTCCAGCGGAGGAATCACAGCAACCCTACCAGCGTTCTATACAACCAGGATCTGCAGTGACCGCCAGGAGCCATCCTACCAGCATCACTAAGGTATTGACCGAACTGGAATACTAAAGTATGCACATACCCACCTGTAACCTGTAGTCAGATCACACAAGACACATCTATATTGGAAGTGTTTTTCTGCAACACACTACTATACTTTTTGGTGCATTAGAACAGACTGTGTTCATTCTTCTGACTTTGATGTTGAAGTTATCCTACTTAATGGAAAAAGGGAAAAAAGTATCAGGGTATCAGCGCTGCGAGGTAAAAACAGTGAGGAAAGAACACAAATCCAAAAAAAAGAAAGTATCAACTTGTGTCTTGTTGTAACCTGGTGTCTCCACTTACTGATATATAATAAGAGACTTTGGTGAATGGTCACTTGTACCAAAACCAGTCACCTGTTTCCTCCAAACATTCAGATAACCCCTATATGAGTGGGTAATGTTCGGAGGGGTATACGCTGGTATTTATATCAATGATGGAGATAGACTAAAATATGCTATCCCTTTCTTTAACCAGGTCACTGAAAAACCAATGTTTTAAATTGGAATGGAACGAAGTGTAGAAATTCCAACTAGTTACAAAGTAGCAATGTTATGTAAATTGAAAGGACTAGCAGTCCACCTTTACAAATATACAAGACACAAACCAGAATATCTAGTCAGTAATATGTTCTGATTATTGCAATACGATCTGATGCAGGATCATCAGACACACAGTGAATACCACTCAATAGCTGGAGCCTAGCGCTGTGATCCACATGCGCCCAAATTTGGCGGACTGCTAGTTCTTTCAATTTATATAACATTGCTACTTTGTAAATAGTTGGAATTTCTACACTTCGTTCCATTCCAATTTAAAACATTGGTTTTTCAATGACCTGGTTAAAGAAAGGGATAGCATATTTTAGTCTATCTCCATCATTGATATAAATACCAGCGAATACCCCTCTGAACATTACCCACTAATATAGGGGTTATCTGAATGTTTGGAGGAAACAGGTGACTGGTTTTGGTACAAGTGACCATTCACCAAAGTCTCTTATTATATATCAGTAAGTGGAGACACCAAGTTACAACAAGACACAAGTTGATACTTTCTTTTATTTTTTGATTTGTGTTCTTTCCTCACTGTTTTTACCCTTCAGCGCCGATACCCTGATACTTCTTTCCCTTTTTCCATGTCTTTATATTAGTGTCTGTGTACACTTGTGTATTGGGTCAGGCAGCAATAGGGAATTTGCAGCGCTATTTTTCCTTTTATACATTTTATATCCAACTTGCATTATCCTACTTAATGTCTTATATGTCTCTTTAACCTTGATTTGTGTGCTGTTATCCAATTGTATCTACATGATATTACCTGTGACAGTGCTTTTTTTAATTGTACTATTTGTATTAAAATGTATTTACTGTTGAATCCATACCCAAGAGAAGTGCCCAATATTGTATTCATCCATATCATTTTCTCTTTTTAGACTGTTCATTGAGCATGCAAATATTAATGGTAGTCTCTAATGTGAGCTCTTTTTCCCGGGGTAGCTATGCACATACCTTGTCACTGCGTATTCCACATTTCTGTCACAAATGAGCTCATTTGTGAGAACACCAAAGTCACACCTCTTTGCTAGCAACCTCAGTGGGGAGATATAGGACTGTATAGATTCATCTCCCTTTTGATTTGTGGTGTTGAAAGTGTGCCTGTCCATGATTATGTTTTTTACTGGCAGGCAGATTTTTTCAAACTTTGCATTTAGGATGTCAGGATCCTCTCTGTCTTCCCCAGCAGCGTACACAAATTTATCTGATTTGTCCACAGCGTCAGTACCTGCAAGGTTCAGTATGCCTGGACTTTCTTGGACTTGTCTGAGAGGCCTGCAATGGAGTAGACACGCCATTCCCTTTTAAATCGTAGCCAGTTGTCAGCCACAGTTTCATCAATTACAAGTGGATCTATTCTCCTTAGACTTTGGGCCATGACATCCCACTTCTGGCACCATGTAAAAGTTTGTAGAAAACAAAGGAGACAACACTTTGGGTACGTTTGCACAACAGGCCTTTACTCAGCCTCTTCTGCTACCAAACTGATCCTGTGCTGTGTGTACAGGAGGTTCATTGGTTAAAGATTTTTTTTATATTTGCAATGGTAGCCACCATGGTAAGTGGGGAACAAAGGAGGTCCTGGTGTTCCCTGGTTCTATTCTTCAAATTTGCACATAGCAATGCTGCTGGGTCCCTAGAAACATAGGGCCTGATAGAGACCTATTCCTATTCAAAATCTTTTAATTTCCTACACTCCCAAAAACCATGATAATATATTGCATTGTCTTGTTGGCATTTAAGACAAAGACCCTGATCCTCCGGTACCATATGTTTTCTTATATTAGCGGAAATGAACCTGATATCAAGTGCGTAAGTCCCCTTAACAGGTAACATCTGCGCATGCGTGTACATATATAAACACATATTTCCTCTTAGCTGGCGTCAAGGGCTTTCCTTTAGCATTTTTGATTGACCTAATGTGTTCCATCAATCGCTGATTGAAGGGCCTAATAGTCTTGCCCACATATTGTAATTTACAATCGCAAATCAGGCAATACACGACCCCTTTAGAGTTGCAATTCATGAAGTTCAGAATTTTGTGTGGCCTGTCAAACTGATCCTTGAATTCTAAACTTTTTGGCATGTATTTGCAAGTACTGCACGTGCCACATGGGAAGCTGCCAGGTTGGACGTCTCTTCTTTTTTTCCGGGATGAGAAATTGGTCCTGACCAGTGAGTCAGGGTAGGGTAAAAATACTGCACGGAAGTGCAAAGCGTGGCCGTGAGGCTGCTAAGTTTCTCCACTCAGGGTCTTTTTTCGGGACGTATGCAGAGCTCCGGCCGCATTGCATTTGAGGCCGGAGTTTTCAGAAAAGTGCTACTGCGCATGCCCAGTAATTTTGTAACGTAATCTACGTTACTTCTTGCAACGTAGATTGTGTATACGTATTTTTTCTCTTTTTTTGAATCTTATATCTTTATACAATTATTCTCGCCCAGATGTGGTGCATTTTAAGATAATAATGACAATAAAAATGTGCTTTTATTGACTTATTGGCTCTGTCTCTCTCTACACAAAAGAGTGCGCTCATTTAAATCTCAGTTTGGTTTGCATTTACTCCTGGAACCCCCTTTTTCCTTTTGATTTCATAATTGTCTTGTAAATCTGTGAAGATAGAAAATTTGCCCAATTCCTATTGAGTTACCCCTGTTAAATTTTGAACACTATTCAATAAATTTTGTTAGGTTTGAAATAGAACAATTTCCTTTTGTATAAAACTTGAATTTCAGTTATTTGAACAAATCAAGCAAACCCACAAGCCAAAATTATTGGGCAGGTAACAATCCATGACTGTACTTAGACCCAAAATTTATTATAACTTAATTTGAAACTTACGATTGCATAGAATTAAACCTACAGAACAGAAAAGCACTGAGGCATAGAAAAGTTATTCAAACAGCAATATATAATATCAGATCTTTCATATCTTCTAGTATTCTTCAATAAATCCCTGTGGTATTTAACCTATAACTTAATAGCATTTAAAATGGCACAGTAAACAATTCTAACATTTCTCTGTCAGGTTAAGATGTAGCCATTTCCCCCACACAATGCTATTTATACCCTTTACAAACATTATATAATAATTTATTTATACTAATTTTACAGTGACTCTTCTGATGACCACCAGACTGCATAGGGCAGTAGCAAAGACACACTGAGCCAGATTTACTAAGCTGCAGGTTTGGAGATGTTGCCCAAAGCAACCAATCAGATTCTAGCTCTCACTTTTCTAGTACATACTAGAGAATGTCAGCTAGAATCTAATTGGTTGCTATGGGGAACATTTCCACTTTTCCAAACCCGCAACTTAGTAAATCTGACCCAATAGACAAGTAATTGGCATCCATCATTGTTTATTCCATGTCTAAGAGACATTATAATTTAATATTGATTCAAGAATAGTTTATTTAAATAAAACAAATGAAAATGGGACTTCTGACCGTATAATTTTTTGCAGAACTTTTAGCAACAATCTAGCGATTTCGGTAGCTCTCAATGAGACTTTTGTAGCTGTCAATAGGCAATGTAGGCTCATTAATTTGGGTGTCTTTACCAGACTACATGTTTTAGGTCTTTTCATAGATAGGATTTAAATCAGTGCTCATAACTCACTTCAAAAAAGTCCAATATTCTGTTCTTAGCCATTCTAGAGGCTTTGAGATCATTATCTTGGAACTGAGTTGCAGCTTTCTGATATTGGGCAGTATGTTTTGCTCCAGAAAGCCTTAATAATCTCGAGTTTTTATTTTCCCAAACAAATTTAAGGCACCTGAAGCAGAAAAGCAGCTCTAAACCATAGCCGAGCCTTCTCTATAGCTATCATCTATATGTGTCGGTTGGTGCAGAACGTGGCTAATTCACCTGTTTATCTTTGCTTTGAAAGCTTTATTGTGTTTCTCTGTGGACATAGGAATGGATCCTAACCTCATGGAGGTCAGGCAGTCCGCATGAAAGAGGGGAGCAAACTCCCCTATCACTCCCCTCTCTCGTGTGGAGTTTAAGTGACTTGCACTGCAGTCCGACTGCTGATCCACGTGTAAGCTCTTAAGCCCACACAAACTTTCAAATTTAAATGTCCCCCCCACATACCCTATGGAGATTAGGTGGGTGGAAGGAATGCACCGCCCTGTTGGACGGATCTCCACACGTATAGAACAAGTTTCCTATGTATGGATATCTGTCACGTAACATCTGACATGTGCATGCTCATTGCCAGTCTGACAGCCGAATCTTGTGGAATTCAGATCCGGCCCATAGTTCTTTTGTGACTTGCCAAAAAGCTCCATTTTGACTCATTGTCTCAAAAGCATTGTGGCTGGCTTTTATGTTGTTCTTATAAAAGTGGAGTTCTTGTGGGTCTTCTTCCACTGTTGCTCAAAAAGCATTGGATGGTGCCATCAGCCACTGACTTATCTTGACTTTAGAGTTTAATTTGCATCTTTTTGAAAGTTTTAATCTGCTTTCACTGCTTTTCACTTCTTTTTCCACCATTCTTACTGTGCTGTTGTTTAATTCTATTTATGGGTCCAGGAAAGTTGACTACACCCTCATGAACTTTAAGCTTCTTAATAATATTTTCACTTTTAGTCACAGGAGCTTAAAGTTGCTTGGAGTTGGACTTTCCCTTTATCATAAACATGCTTGTCAATAATTTTTATGACCTCCTCAGACAACTCTCTTTTGCTTTCTCTGGTCGATGTTCAGTACAGTGCACATGAGTGACTAATTTTATCCATTTAAACAGCCTGCATGATTGGAAGATTGATTTTGCTGCTAATTAAAGAAAGCATTTAGATTTACATATAATTTTAATACAATTATTTAGATTCTTTTCCAAAGAAATATAATTTTAAATATATTTGGAGAAAAAGCAATAATTTATTACTTTCACCGTTTCTTTTCTTTATTCTATGATTAACCAAAGGCGTGTAGGTATAGAGACAATGGCCCAGATCCAGAACAACGCTTCTGAGCGAATTTACGCATGGCGGAGACGTAAAATCGCCTTTTGGTAAGTACTGCGCATGCGCACCATAGAAAATATGCACACTAACGTAGCGTAATTGTGAACGTATGGGCCATTCAGGTATGTGTCACGTAAATACTTACGTGTGGGCGTGCCAATTTTACACGGGTCCAAAATACGGCTAAAATACATTAAGTAGGCGGGGGTTTGTATTTAAAGTGTACAGTATGGGCGTGCTTAGCTGCGTAAATTCATGTTGCCCATACGTACGTGTGCGTATCACTGTGGTTACGTTGGCAAAAGTTATGGTAGGGTTTGGAAAGCGTATCTTGTCAAAATACGTACGTTCAAGGGGTGTTACTAGGGGACTGTATAGAATATACGCACACGAAAATACGCTACGCGAATAAACGTATGGCAAACGTAGTTCTGGATGTACCCCAATATTAGGTTAATCATTTGATAGATTATTATTCTTAAATGCTGGCAGGTAGTAAAGTATGTATAGAGCAGGAGTTTTCAGTTATTTCAGTTATCTGACTCGTTGCGAGTGTTTCTTGTGTCTATCCTTTCCTATAGCATCCTCCAGACTTCCCCAATTCACACCCTAGTCATAATCTTCAGATATGATTTGCATACATCACGTCATTAAGTCCCACTCTGTTGCAGGCATGTATGGCTTCAAAAAAAAAATCCAACCCTGTTCTGGATGCTGGCTGTGTGCTAGATGTTGGCTGTGTGCTAGATGCTGGCTGTGTACAAGAATCTGACTGTGTGCAAAAAGCTGGCTGTATGCAAGAAATTGGTTGTGTGCTAGAAGCTGGCTGTGTGCTTGATGTTGGATGTGCGTATATGCTGGCTGTGTGCAAGAAACTGGCTGTGTGCTAGAAGCTGACTGTGTGCAAGAAACTGGCTGTGTGCTAGATCACTGCGGTTACGTTGGCAAAAGTTAAGGTAGGGTTTGGAAAGCGTAACTCGGACAAAATACGTACTTTCAAGGGGTGTTACTAGGGGAGTGTATAGAATATACGCACACGAAAATACGCTACGCGAATAAACGTACGGCATACGTAGTTCTGGATCTACCCCAATAGCTTTTAATTCCATCCCTGCTTCAGGAGAAATAAAGTATTGTTTCATTAACAACAGATTGATATATTTATAATACAGAAGATACATAGTACAGGCATAGTGGTGTGACTCGGTCTAGTCTGCCCAATAAAAGAAACAGGGGCTATAATACATACACACAGTGCATTGACAGATGGTTGGTTGCTTTAGAATAATTATGTTCCAAGACAGGTCTCTCCGTGTACTAAAATTGACAAATGGTTGAGAATGGCAAACTACAGATGGCAAATCAAATTTTGGCACTGATGGGGTAACATTAATTTGATACACAAAAGATTTTTGTGTGTTTTTTTACATTTCTTTTTAGTAGTTACATTTGCTTATTATGGGCATGTGGCGACATGTCTATACCTGTGGAGGAGGCCTGTCTTGGATACCACTAATTAGAGCATTGTCTCCATCAAGTCCAAAACAGTCATCGTTGTTACCCTTATTACTTGCAGATCCACAATTATCCCCTTATCCTGTAGCACATTACCAACTTTTAGAAGAGCGTTCTAAGGGCTGGATCCAGACTTAAGAAGGAGCTGGAAATTAAGAGAGGAAGGTTACTCCTGGGCAAAACCATGTTGATTGCTGGGGGAGTCAAGTGAATTGTATTCTTTGCATGCAGGGATAAATCTTTGAATTGCTTACTGCACACAGATACTGACCAGCTTTACTATGACACTGTTATTTAAACTTGGGATAGGAAACACCACCTCTCAACTCTATACTGTTTATAACAGATGAAATATGACTCCCTTGCAATCAACATGGTTTATCTCAGGAATAACTTTTCACTCTTAATTTCATGCTCCTTCTTAAGTCTGGATCCAGCCCTAAGTTGTCATGTCTACAACGTCAGCATCATTACTACTCATCTTTCCATTTCTATTTACAATGGTTGAGAAATTGTCGAGCGAGGTACATCGAAGGAGGACTACAAGCAGTTTTGCACTATGAACTCAAGTACATGTAAAAGCAGTAGCAGCAAAACCCCTACTGTCTGAAAAAGGTAGCCATGGATGAATCCCATTCTTTCTGCTCACTAACAGAAAAGTATGGGATGTTTCATTTTTAAAACATATAATCACACAATATACTGTAATTAAACGTATTATTTTTATACAAATTACATTAATTTTCAGTAATGTTGCAGGACCTTTCTGCTGGTTTTTCAAATCTTAGTTGATAATAGTGGTAAATGTATGATCAGTCTGAACATGTCACAGGAGTTCAGAGGCTATTTATTTGTGGGGTTTTAACTATATTTGATAAATAGAAATCATTGGTGATTAATGTTAATGTATATTCATACTTGACACAATTGTCCAGGTTCCCGTATATCCAGCTGTCAGCAATTGCAGAAGCCGGAGGCTAGTGACAGCTGCAACCTGAAGACGTTGGAGGGGGATTATTCTTTATTCACTTAAAACTCTGAAAAAATTGTGCTGTCAGAAGTGATATAAGTAGCATTTCTCCTACATCTCCATAGAGAAACATTGGGGATGGAGAGAAATGCAAAATGGCATATATTGCTGTTGAAAATATGAAGAAAGCTTGAAATCGGTTGTTAGAAACATAGAAACATACATAGAAATTGATGGCAGATAAGAGCCACATGGCCCATCCAGTCTGCCCAGTTCTTTATTTAAAACTATACTGACCCTAGTCCCTATTTACCCTTAATTTAGTTTAAGATTTAGAATATCTTTCTATTTATCCCAATCATGTTTAAACTGTTCTACTGTGTTAGCCTCAACCACCTCAGATGGGAGGCTATTCCACTTATCTATCACCCTCTCAGTGAAGTACTTTTTTTGCACATTTCCTCTGAATCTACCACCCTTGTGTTCTATTACACCTCTTCCTCTGAAAAATGGCTCCCTCCTCTAGCTGGTTCCTTCTCTGCATTTTAGTTGCTCTTCTTTGCACAGTCTCTAATGTATTTATGAGTCTAAATTCTTGCCACCTTGGCTTTGCTGTGTGAGCACAAGTATAGTGGATCAAGCCTTGGGAAGGAATACTACAGTTTTTGACTATGCAAGGTAAATTACATTTAACATTGGACACAGGGGTTAATAAATTAACATCAGGGAAGATGGGGCAGAGAGTAGTCAGGGATTAATGGAAAGTTTACTTTTGGCCAATCAGGATGCTAAATGGGATGATAGAGGAGATAAGGTTTACAAGCTCTTTCAGCAGACAATCCCTACTATTTGCTGTCTGGAAATTCTCCATCCTCCCTCCCTTTATTATTGTTTGACTTCATTTGTTACTGTGATACTTATGCTGTTATTGTTTGTCACATTGTCATCTTCTGTAAATGACAGCAGGAAGGCAATACAGTTCACAAAGCATATCCCTCTGGGGCACAATGATGGTGAGCCCAGAGTTTTCTTTCTTTTAGGCTTGTATTGTTGCAGTGAAGGATGCCATGGGGTTTCGCTTGAAGGGTGAACCTTGGTCCAGTGGCTTTTGAGGAGTCTGTATGTCATCTGTCTCTGAGGCAGTAGTCAGACACCCATTGGGGTGGGGGTGAATAATAATAATAATAATAATAATAATAATAATAATAATAATAATAATAATAATAATAAAATAATGTAATATGTTGAACATTATATTGCTGTACATAGTATAAACATTATATAGTAGTCTTTTATTGTTTATCATTTTCTGAAAAGGGTTAAACTAAGGTAGGAGCATTTAATGCTTTCTGTCATAAAAAATAAAAAGAGAAATACCCTAAAACTCTGAAATTATTCAAACAATGTTATAAAAATCATTTATTTTGATGGTGATTCTGAAACTTGATTAATCTTTTGGGGCAGTGGCATCCCCAACACCCAAGGGGCAAACGGTAAATAAAACAAGCCATTTAACCACAAATATAAGACAAAAATAAAGAACATAATAAACAGAGACAATGTCAAGGGGTCCCAGCGGCAGACCCTAACAGGATCAAAAGAAGCAATCAAACACAGGTAAAGCCCAACTTGAATCTGAAACCCAGAGCAAGGAGGGCAGGAATAAATCATAATGTACAGATTAGGTAACCAAGCACGGGATGAGTCATAGACAACAAGCAAAATTCAGTTCTTCATTAAGGTCATCAGGGGACAAAGCTTTAAAGAGGTACGTCAATCTGGATTCTTTCTGCAACAAAATCTTATGGTGATCACCACCTCTTCTTAAAGGAGAAACATGGAGAACAGGCATACATTTTAGGTCATGCAAAAAATGTTTGTGTTCAATGAAGGGCCACTGGAGTAGTTATGTTGTCAATGGTTGACTGAGCTTTCTTGATGGATGAGCCGATGTAAGGCCATCCTCTCCTTGAACATCCTTGACGTTTTGCCCACATAAATCTTGGGGCAAGGGTATTGTGTACACAACAAATTTGGTGTCACAGGACAGCCTGTGTTTAAATTCAGATCAAGGGTAGGATGATGAAAAGTGTCACCAGTGACCAAAAACGAACAGTTAACACATCCACTACATTTAAAGACACCGGCTCTGAGTGATAGCCAACAGCCGGTGGGAACAGGAACGATGTCGTTCTTTACAAGTTTGTCCTTCAAGTTTTGACTTGTAAGTTCATACCTATTTTCGGACCTGAAGAAATGATATGCTCCTGAAATAGTGGAGTAAGTGGTGCAAAAAGTCAATCTGTCCTGAGATTTTACAGCTGAAATGGCAGTCCTAGAAAGTAAAACGTGCCTATCTAAAGAAAGGCATCTGGCAATGGCCCTATTTACTTCATTGCTATTATATCCACAGTCAATAAAGCGTTGGCCCATGGTCTGTAATGCAGATTTCAGGGTAGTTGCATCCAATGTGATGCGTACAACCCGCAACATGTGCAAGTAGGGCTGTCCTGTTTTTAATTATATTATATAAGACAATGACATATGTCATATATTATAAATGACAATGACAATTGTCAGAGGAAAATATTGAGGAAAATATTTTTGCACCAGCACCTCTCAGCCATCCCCATTTATTTGTCAGTGTGAAATGTTCCTACAAAAGTAATGCTTTTGGAGTGTGCTCTCATTGTGTTACACCATCTCAGCCTGTGTGAATGTTAGTTTAAGCTAATATTTACCATGGCACTTTGAGGGCCAGCTAAAATGTACATTTCATTTTTAGTTGTTTTATTTGATCAACTGAAATTAGCCAAATTCAAGTTTGCTTATTATCAACTGTAAAAAATGGTGTCAAATGAATAAATAATATTCATTAATCAGTTTAAATTGTTACAAGTTAGTGTCAAATTGATTGAACTACACACTTCTCCTTGATGTGGAAAGTATCATGTGATTTTAAGGAGCACGACTTGAAAACGTAAAGATTTTTAATGAACAAACCTTTAATTTAGACTTTTAATACTAGATTGTTATGCACTTTCTTGTTTGTTTTTTGAATATAGACAGATTCAAAAAGAATTGTAACAAGGCACAATATTTTCAACAGTGTAGTGAGAAAGTTTGCTTGTAATGTTACATGTTCTTCATGTATCCAGCCTACGCATTTCACCCCTCAGAGACATGTATATATGTGTACTTCTTGTAGATAAAACTTCCTTTTGAAGCTAATGGGGGTAGTGGTGCTTAAATAAACAAGTTCCAGCTGTTTCAGTTGACAGCTGCTTTGATTAGGTGAAACTTCAAACAAATGAATTTTAGTGATTGCAATACAAAGTTGCAATATGAAACATTAAGCATTTAGGTGTTACAAGTGGATGATTTAACTCTTTCTTTGTGTTGTAAATGTGGAACTTATCAGACACCTGGCAGAAAGAAAATATACTCAGTTCCCTACAAGTAATGGATTTATTCAGAGACAATACCTCAGGGGCAGTGAAATAAAAAAGTGCTGAAATAGTATATGTATAAAAATTTGTGGTAGCAACAATAAGAGGATTATGTAAGTAGGAAAATAGCAAGTTCTATAATACAAGGTTGACAAAAAAGAGGAAAAGAAACATTCTCACAGGGATGAGTGCTAGGAATTAGGGTAAAAGGAGAAATAAAAAATCAATCTGAATAGAATAAACAAAGTAAATAAAATAAAACACTAAATCTATAAATAAATAGATTGACCACCTGGCGCAAGCTGAACGTGGGGGATGTGCTAACCCTCACATAAATACATAGCTTAGTAATTGACGCTGTTATACAAGGCATTAGAGAAAAGAAAAAAATGTATAAGAAGCAAGAAGCAGCGTAAGCTGCCATAAGCCCGCACGACTAATTTTAAAGTGTATACGCGCATATACACACATATAGACCTGAGTTTTATTCAGCAAACTCAAGTGATTCATTTAGGCCCTCTGGTATCTAACTATTTAATTTAAAGATCCACTCCATCTATTTTAAACATAATTTTGTTAATCTATCCCCCTCTCTTGGAGTGGGTTCTATGTGTTCCGTTTCCCAAAATACTAAATATTTCTGGACTTTTATTAGGTTATTTTAAATAATGCCTTGTAACACTGGGGTAGATCCAGAACTACGTGTGCCGTACGTTTATTCGCGGAGCGTATTTTCGTGCACGTAAGTTCGCTACACTCTCCTCGGCACACCCCTTGCACGGACGTATTTTGTCAAGATACGCTTCCCAAACCCTACCTTAACTTTTTCTCACGTAACAGCGTACGTCCGCTAACAGACGTATAGCCTACGTGAACGTACGCCGCTTAGCATGCCCATACTGTACACTTTTACATACAAACCTCCGCCTACTTCACGTAAATCGAACGTATTGTTGGCTCACGTAAAATTGGCACGCCCACACGTAGGTATTTACGTGACACATACGTGAATGTCCCATACGTTCACAATTACACTACGTGAATGTGCGGATTTTCTATGGTGCACATGCACAGTGCGTTTTAAACTGCAATTTTACGTCTCCGCCATGCGTAAAATCGCTTCGAAGCGTAGTTCTGGATCAGGCCCACTGTGTTTAATAATGCCATTCATGATATTACATCTGTGTTCCTCCAACCGTTCTCTCACCTTGTGTGTGGTCCATCCAACATATTTGGAGGCCACACCCACATTGAAGAACGTAGACAACATAACTAGTCCCACAATTAATATAATGCTAGATTTCAAAAGTTTTTCTAGACAAATTAGAGATCACCTTAGTCTGTCTATGGGAGATAAAACCACAGGTTAAGTAAATAGATCGCCCACATTTGAAGCTACCTTTGGGTTTAACTGGCATCCATGAGTTTTCACTATTTAATTTCTTTTTATCTAATAGAAAACTAGGGGCCAAATATTTTTTTAGATTTTTTATGAAAACAACTTTAGGTTGTGTTGGTAATGCCGATCCTAAAATATTGTCATATTTCAAGATTCTGAAGTTTCTATGATCCTTTTTACAGTGTGTGATTTTCTATTAAATTTACATATGAATGTAATGTTTTCCATCCTATCTTGCTCTTTCCTAAATTGGTTAAATTCTCTTTGTGACAAATCCCTTGATTTAGGCTTTGATTTAAGGATGTTGCCTCTATCCAGCTGTCTTGCAGAAGCTCTTGCATCCTCAATCAGATTAGCCAGATACTCCTTCATTCTAAAGTCTGCACACATAAAGTCTGCTTGAATTTCAAAATCCTCCAAGGTGGCAAAATTACGTCTAAGGCAGCTAACTTGACCCCTTGAAATATTTTTAATCCAAGGGCCAAAATGGCTGCTTTAAAATGCAAATAACTGCTAACATCTACTTGTTTCCTAAAACTTCTAGAAATGATTGTCCCCTCCCATGTGTAAGAGACATAGAAAAAAATTCTCCTTCTCCATGCTAAATTGAGAGGTATAAAACAAATTGTGTGACTTGATATTAGGAAATGAAACAAACTCCTTAGACAAATCAGCATCCCCTTTCCAAATAATCGTCAATGTAACAGCCATAGAACACCAGATTTGCTGCAAAGAGACCATTCCAGATGGATTGGTCCTCAAAGTCTGCCATATATTGGTAAAACTTGGTGAAAATCTGGTGCCCATGGCCATCTGGTGCCCATTACTGAAGGTAAAACATTTGATAAAATAAAAAATAATTGTGTGAAAGTATAAACGCAATAGACTCCACCAAAAACTGATGTAACTTCACTGAGACCCCACTATTCTATTTGAGGTTATTTTCAGCAGTCGCTAGGCCCTTATCATGGAGTATGTCAGTATAAAAGGTCTTGGACACCCAAAGTAAGAAACGGAAATCCAACTTCCCATTTAAATGAATGTAATTTTTATAAAAGTTAATTAGTATCCCTAATGTGGAATCTCAGTAAAGTAACATGTGGGAAGGAGACTATAACAATCTTTCCATTATATGCAATAACTAAACAATATCGGAGTGTGAGTATACTCTAACACTAATAATCATGGTATTTTAAAAGTAGAGCATGATGTTGTCTGCCTTTGTATCACACTGTTTATGTCGAAAAAACCTTCTGAAGCAAGATACCGAAAGGAAGAGGAGAACCACACTAAGGAGGAGCAAAGGAGAGAGAAAGAGATTGATATGTATGAACAAAATAGACATCAAAAGTGTGAGTGCAAACTCAGCCTATTCATTTTTATTATCATTGTTACTTGCCACACTAGGTCTTTGTGTGTTGTCTGCTTACCGGTCTCTAATATAGAAAGAAAGGGACTTTTGAAAGAAGAGAACAGATAATGAACAGAGGTTTTCTTAGGACTGTTTCATTCGAACTTCAAATCTGGAAACAAAGAACTTTGTAAGTAACTTGTAAGTAAGAAACACTGTTGGACTTACATAATTATTGAAAAAACTGCTAATTAATTGCATTAGTCTTAAATATTGTTTTTTGGTGTCAGCGCTGAAGGGATTGAAGGCCCTCCTCTTTGTGTTATATATTTCCGTTTCCATCCAATGTAGTATATTTTGGAAAGGAAATAGGATTTAGTGAAACTCTGAACCGTATGATTCTAGCTGCGACATAAGGGAGCGCTATTGTATATTGACATTCCAGCTTATGAATAGTAATTCTGGCTGCTGAACTTTAATAGGCACTGGTTTTGTTATTTTCTGTGGTTGCTCCTCCTGCAACCCCTCTGCTAGCATCCCTAAACTATTTTTTATTGCACACTAGAGAAGGTATGAAAGATTTCTAATAAATAAAGTTATTGTAAGCAAACAGATCCGTAATGTGCAGAAGTTGCACTGGCTAGAGGAACTTACCGCTTGTTTAAATCATGGACTCCATTATAAAGTATAAACCCAATGAGAAGGTTAGAGATGATCTGGAATCTTAAGCAAATGTCTACGAATAGTGTCTGAGCTGCTTAAATTGATATGCACTTTTTATGCCAATCTCTCCTTATGGAGTATGAGCTCTAATGAGTTTCTGATTTTATTAAGAAGGAAAATATACATGGATGTTCCTTTGCCACACCCTCTCTGGATCATTACCATACCTCCCTCATCCACTTTTCTTATAAGTTCCTGAGACTACACTCCTCTTTCTTCTAGTAAATCTTCATACCTAAGTGGTACATAGACAGCGTAAATAACCTACTACGCATATTCCGCACCTAAGATGCTGCAGCTTCTTAGGTGGGAATACGGTTCACAGACACATACACACACACACATACATACAAATGATGTGCTGCAGTGGTCTAATGCGTGGAAAGAGGTTGCTCTCAAAATGTCTTGTGCATAAGTTTGTTGTTTATTATTTATTAACAGGCTTTTATATAGCGCTATCAGATTACATAGCACTTTACAAAGAATATTTAACATTTACATCAGTCCCTGCCCTATTGGGGCTACATTCCCTAACACAGACATACTTACATACACACATATGGACACATACACAAATAGACACACACATACACACACACACACACACACACACACACACACACACATACACACACTAGGGCAGGGGCGTTTTAAGAAGTGAGGGGACCCATGTGCAGGATTTGCACATATCCCCCCCCCTTCCCTTACCTGAGATAAGAAGCTCCAGCACTCTTTCAATTACCCAGCAACTAATCGTAACTTTCTATCTTTAAAATAAAAGTCAGAGCATTAGTTACTGTACATACATCTGCAGATATATGATAAGCCACCAGCTACTTAGGCTTCTCTGTTTTGGTCCTAACTCTAAAACTGTCAGATTCCCAACTTTGGGTCATATATCATGTATTTTTAAATTGAGAGCTCACCCCCTGGCAGAGGTCCCAAAGTCTCAAAAATAGCCACTCTGAAACAGCACCCCGTCAGCTGCTATCCCAGACACGCTTTAAAACAAACATAGAAACTGGAGGTTGCTCAAATCAATTTATAAGGTATTATTCAGCTATTGTGCTGTAAGGAAAGGGGAGTTTACACAAATACAAATAGTAGGCCCCAGCACTCTTCCAATCTTCCAATTACCCAGCAACTAATCATAACTTTCTATCTTTAAAATAAAAGTTAGAGAATTAGGGGCTTATTCAGAGAACCGTTTCCATCAAGGAGCGCAATTATACGCACGCATGGTGCAGGCCAAACTTCCTCATACCCACTCCCCTATCTCGGCTGTGCTGTCGGTGACTTCCGCCTCCATAGACCACTTGTTACTTTTCCGTGTGCAGTTGTGTGCGTATGTGTCCGCCCTCCTTGCGATTAATGATAGTAGCGCCCACATTCCTTCATTTAAATGTCTTCCCCGCCCATTTTTATTAAAATTTTCACTTGCGTAATTTTGTGTCGTATATCCATACTTATGTACCCAAGTGTGATTCACAAGTCTGTCCGTGAGGCACTTAAGCACATATAGTCTACGTAAAGTACTTTAAAAAAAAGTTACTAAGCATGCGAAGTTGAAACATACCTAAAAATACGCACGAAACTCGCCGTGAAAATGGATCTCTGAATACGCCCCTTAGTTACATACATCTGAAGATATATGATAAGCCACCTGCCACTTACAAAGCTTCTCTATTTTGGTGTGCTGCGTAGACTGTGTATATGCGGTCTTTAATGACGGCATATAGGCAATCTACGCAACAAAATTATACGTAGATTAAGCATGCGTAGTAGCTACTATCGGGAAATTAAGACTGTATGTGGAACTTGTACGGTGTTGTGAATCCGGGCCACAAACAGTATCTGTGCATACCATAAAATGCTCTCAAACTTGAGAGCAGAGGATTCACAGCATAAAAAAATACACCAATCCTGCAAATAGATATATATAGTTCTTGCACTGTGTCTGTGGTCAGAGTGGGGAGACAGGGTAAATGTAGTTCCCACTCCTCCCCGCCTCCGACACAGCGCAAGAGGGGGTGTAGAGAGCAGGAGAGGGACCTGGCATGGATACATGATGGGGAATACTGGGGGGAGGGCTGGAGACACTTTACCAGTAGCTGCTGCATTTCCCACCCTAGGCTTATACTCGAGTCAATAACGTTCCCAGGTTTTTGTGTCAAAATTAGGTGCCTCGGCTTATATTCGGGTCGGCTTATACTCGAGTATATACGGTACATTCATATATGAATGTATGTACGTACGTACGTACGTATGCAAGCTATGTGTAAGCTGTCATTTATGGCTACACCTCATACGACTCCAATGACTTCTGCAGAAAATAATTAATTATAATGAAAAATATATATCCACTGGAGGTCTGATAGAAAATATCTTTGGTTCAGGTTCATTTATCTAAATAAATCAAGTGGAATACTTCTTTAATGCCTCTGAAATGGTGGCAGATACAAACACATCATGTTATCTATTGATAACTAATTCTTTACTCTGAGCACCAAGCACAGTAGAGCAGTGGATTGCAGCCTGATAAACCGTTCAGTGGAAAATGCAGGATTTTAAAAGGGGGGTTTCCAATGCTTTTAATAAACGTGGAGTATGTTAGGGGTCTAGATATGGCACACATATGCCAATCCTAGACCCCTAATATACCCTACATATTTTAGAGTATGTGCCATTCTCTGACCCAATGTGTGTGTGTGTGTGTGTGTGTGTTAGGGATTGGACTGTAATGGGCAGAAGTTGATGTGAAGGACTGTTTAAAATTGTAAAGAGCTACGTAATATGATGGCGCTATAAAAAAAATCTGTCAAAAACATATATGTAACATTACAATACTGATAATATGGTCGTGCTATCAGACCGCCAAGATATCTAAGACATCCATTAATGTTCTCTGTTAAAAAAAGGAAGGTAATAATGTAGAATTTGAAAAAAATAAAAATTCCACCTTAAGTAATTGAATTGGTTATCGGCTGCTAATTTCAGTCCTGTTTTTAATATTTTTTTTTAGGTGGTTTAGAATTTATTTCTTTCACACATTACAATAGTAGTTTTATTTTGAAGGTACAGACAGGGGCATTTTTAGAAATGAAGGGGCCCATATGCAGACTTCTTACACGGGCCCCCCCTCCCCAGACAGGCCCGTGTGTGCGTGCGTGCGTGGACAGATAGATGTAATGGATATATAAAGTTGAGGGAATATCAGTTACAATTTTGTGTTCTCTGTCAGACCAGGGGCGTTTCCAGAAATGAAGGGGCCCGTGTGCAGACCCCCACACGGGCCCCCCTCCTCCTCCTCAGACGCCCCCTCCCCTCCCAAGACAGGCCCCGCTCTTCTTCTTCTCAACCCCATCCATATCTATACAAACGGAGATAGTCTCCAGCAGTCTTCCATTCCCAACAGTGCTCTGCGCAGCCTCACGCTCTGCAAACAGAAGAGGAGCATGAGGCTGCGCAGTGCACGCACGCCTGACATCCCTATGTGACGCCCGTGCGCAGTGCACTGTTGGGAACGGTAGGCTGGTGGGGACCATCACTGTTTGTACAGATATAGGTGGTACTGGGATCTTCCATTGGGTGCAGGGTGAGTGCCACGGGCGGCCCCCTTGTCTGCGGGGGACCGTGTGCACTGCACACTCTGCACCCATGGTAGATACGCCACTGGGTACAAATCTAATAGCAATAGCAGTATACAATGCATTTGTAGATCACAGTCACATTTTAAGAGAAGAGCACATTACACAATAGACCAGAGTTTGTGTCAGCAAGCACTGTCCAATTCGTGATGACACATTCACCAACCCCATCTGCCCCCCCCCCTCATTGCAGTGAAGCCACGCCCATTTTGAAAAGTTTACCTTTTTGGGAGATTTTTTCAAAACTTTTTAAATGTTCAATATGAGGGGGTTTTTGGCCAACCATAAAACCTAACCTGGGTGTGCCACTGGACCTCATGTACTTTTAAAAGGGCAGCATATCAGAGTCAGTCCAAAGAACGAAACTATAATTTTTAGTTACTGAAGCACAAACAAGGTAGATTTTGTCTAAGGCTAACATCAGCTGTAAAATTACTTCTGAATCTATGCAGACTGATGCTACTTAAACCCCCACATAAACTCCAAAACAACCAATTTACAATTATTAGCAACTAATTAATGGCAATTACTTTATTATTAACTGTTGCTTTATAATAAAATGGATTTCCTTTGTCAGACATGCTTCATGTTTTGTGAGTACATGGTAATCTAAATACTTAGAAGTAGCAAGGATTCAGCCTAGTTAAAATGAACTTATATTGAACTTATTTTGAACTGGTATTGAACTTACATTGAGTTAACTTTGAATTCACATGGGACTTTAATGTTTATGCTGTGCACTAATTTATACCTTTCCAGCACAGTGGGATCCCATAGGATTGTATCCAGACTTCTGATTTTATCCTGTTTTCCAGGCAGTCCGACAGCTTCCAGGAGGACTCTTGCAGGTGGGTGGAACTTGCTATTACAATGTACAGTATAGGCTTGCGAATGTACTGTGTACTGATATAGATCCCGATCTGTTGCCATTTTATGTTTGCATAAAACCTAAGGTTAGGTATAGGTCTCAGGGGTCTGTCCAGGCAAGGGGAGTGGTTAGCAGTGTGACCGCTCAAATCATGGATACAGCAGTTGTCCAATAGCGGACACATCCACCTCTATTTACAATCCACTAAATAGAGTGGGCCTGATCTAGATCTGAGTGCAAATGTGAATGCAGAATATGTGATGTAGATACATTTGTAAAAGCTGGGGGCTGTGTGCGAGCCATACCAACTAATTGTAACATATGTCTGGGTCCCCATTGAGAACGGTCCCATTCCGATAAGGCCGTCTGCTTCCAGCCAGTTCCGAACTTGCTGGGCAAACGATTGTTTATGCCTATGTCCCCCCCTGCAGCCTAACCCTAAGTCCCTCCCGTAGCCTACCCCTAATTCTCCCCGCCGCAGCCTAACCCTAAGTCGTCGTCCCCGCACTAACCCTAAGTCCCCTCTGCAGCCTAACCCTAAGCCCCTCCCCACGCAGATCACATACTCACCTATTCATAAAAGAAAACTCTAAAACTGCTATCATTCGAATTAGAGCCAGCCGAAAAGCAGCTTTCAGCTGTCCCTACTTCGTAATGAAGTCATAGGCGTGAGCATTCGCAATGTTCTAGATATATTAACTATAAAGGAGATAAAAAAGATAAGGGAGCGAAGCACCACTGTGAGGGGGGTTTATAATTTTCCAGCCTATAGGGTCAGCTTAGGGCTCTTACCAATACCTATTACAGCAACATAACAATGGGAGCGTCTTTTACCTGTACATATATGGGATTTGTCTCATTTTCTCCAGTGGGATTTAATGATTGTTTTTGGCTGATGTATTTCCATCATTAGTTTTTATTGTATAATCAAGAAGGTATGGGATACAGAAAAAATGGGAAATGGAGTTACAGCAATAACAACCATAGTAATAATACAGAGCATTGCAAATATCAACATTGGGCCTGATTCAGACTTAAGAATGCGATAGGTACTTAAATATATGCACCTAATAGCAATGAAACTCCCACGGCACGACCCCGGTTTTCATGTTCTTATGTGATTTACGAGTGCCATAGGGCTCCCTTAACTGTAGGTTCGCATTTGAATGCGTAGGGATAGTACTTAGGAACTTAACTGCATAACCGCACCTTCATTTGGTCATTTAACTGCCTCTCTCCACCCGAATCTGCTTATCTGGCTAGTTACTTATTCACAGAACGCCCCTTTTTGCGTATGTTATTACAAACCTAGAGACTTTAGGTGCGTAATGTATAAGTACGTAATTTCATGCGTAAGTCCAACGTAAACAGCGTATAAAACTTATTACGCATGCGCACTGCATCTGTTCTTAAATATACGCACCTAAAACTACGCATATTCTTAAGTGTGAATCAGGCCCATTGTTTGGTATATGACAAGAATGAGAGATGGAGTTAAAGAAGGAAAAAGAGGTGAAGAGAAAAAGGGGAAAGAGAAAGGGGAGGGACTATGAGGAATAAGAGATGGTAGGATACTTTTGACGGATGTATTGAGTTGGCAGGGGTGTATGTGTTTACCTGTTAATATGCACAGGTTTTATGTTTATCGTGATTCTCAATGTGGTATATCCTTTCTTCCTGTCCTACATAGTAGGTTAATTGGTTGCTAATAAAATGAACCCTAGTGTATATGTGTGGGGGATGAGTGAGTGATAAGTGTTCTCTATATAATAAATGGAGGGTTGGAAAGAAGTTGTTTCATGGGAAGGGTGGTTGGAAAAGGCAATCTAAAAGGCCTATCTGCTGTCACATTCTATTATTCTATGAGGCCCAGTAAGTTTTAAAAAGTGTACATTTTGTGCAAGTATACACATTTTGCACAACAGCCCCTCATTACATACTCTGCTGTGTATTTTAGATAACACAGACGTGTGGGCACAATGTGTACTAGCTTGTGACACTTTATCATGAGATGACAGTCTGTCACACAAAGCTGTTCCATTTGGCAAAATCATAATTTAAAGTAATCATAAAATCTTACAGCAACTTTATATACTTTATATCTTTTGGAATAATCAAGACTGCTATGTTTCTAAAATCCTGGTTAAGACCTAATTAGGAAATCTAAAATTCTAGATGTAAGATGTGGGTATAATTGTATATATTTTGTTCGGTTAATATTGAGCATTCATGCAGCTTAGTTATATTTAGTTTTTCCTGAAATAAACAGCTGTAAAATATTTGAAATCCATAATAAGCTAAATGCATCTAAAGTTGACTCAATCTCTATATTTCGGGAAGAAGGGTAGGCAATTCAGATGTTCATATTCACAAATTTTAATTGTAAAGTGAACAGAAATTTTATCACACAACTGCAAAAGGTTTATAATGATTGGTATTGACACACATTAACGTGCGCTTTGAAGACACTTCCACAGATTGATTTGATTAGTTTCAGTGAGGTAACTGATAACAGCCAGTACAAAACACATTTCAAGAATGTCAAAAAATAAACATAAAAGGAATGAAGTTGCCTAAATAGAGAACTGTAATTCACCTGGGGATATAGTATTACAGTGCAAATAAGCCAAACTAAGCCTTGCTATTGTGTTATAAGTGGAGTTCTGCATTTAACTCAGTAACCCAGTCTGAAGTTTTGAACATGTGTCTCTCTACTAGTGATGTTCATGGAAACAAAAAAGAAAAAAATTATTCATCATCAGATTTCTACCAAAAGTTATCCAAGAATTTTAGTGAAAGGCATCTTAAACAGTTTATTGAAGCTTATGAATACATCAAACAAATACTTCACATATGTATTTAAACAAATAAAAGCCAGTTGGAGCTGGAGAACCTCCCAAAGGAGAGGAAGCTATGGCTGTGCTGTTTACATAGCAACCTGGCTGCTTGGCAACAGCTATGATTGCTGTCATCCAGCTTCCTGAGAGTGCAGCATCTTGACTGCCTAGCAACAGTCAGAATCTTCTTTAGCAGTAATGAGAAAAAGAGTCATGCCGCTGCGACTACTACATTACACTTCCCTTGCATACATTCCAAAAGAAAGTCCCTATCTTAAAATTTCTGTACTGTCCCCATGAAAAATTGGAATGGTGTGGCAATCTGTAATGTAAGTAAGGGCTTATACAAGCCCTTACTGTACACTTACTATACCTACCTGTACCTGATACACGCATCCCACTGTAATGACTGTTTTGTGGAAGTCTTTATCTGGTTCCTTAATGTTTATTCAAAGTGTGCCTAAATTGCTTTAATGGCAGGCTAAGTCAATTATCAAGTCCTATACTTGTGTGCCAATACTTCTTTTCCTCTAAAGAATGCTTCTTTCCTGAACTTATATAATGCCCCTTGCCTCTATGCTTAGATAATTTTATATTTCTAGCTATGTCATGGGAGGTAGGCCATGCACCCAGGGCTGGCTCAACCCGCTCTGCTGGGGGATGCAGTGCATCCCGGCACCATGATGGATAGGTGCCGGTCATCCCCCCGCTCCCCGCTATGGAGACTGGCAGTGCTCATACAGGAGGTTCCTATATGCGTTGCCACAGTAGTAACATAGAGCAGTGCTTTATGGTAACAGCTGCAGTAGCTCATAGAGGAACTTCCTGTATGCAAATGAAGGAGGAAGAGCGCTATGGAGGAGGAAGGAAAGAGGGACACAAAAGTTAAGTAAAAAGGGGAGAGGCTGGAGAAACATGGTGGGGAATACTGAGGGGGGCTGGAGAAACATGATGGGGACTAGTTGGGCCATGTGGCTCTTATCTGCCGTGCTGGAGGCACATGATGGGGAATACTGAGGGGGGTTGGAGGCACATGATGGGAATACTGGGGGCTACAGAAACATGATGGGGATACTGGGAGGCTTGAGACACATAATGGGGATACTGGGAGTGCTTCAGAGACATTATGGGGAAATTGGGGGGCTGCAGGGACATGATGGGGATACTGAGGTGCTGCAGAGACATGATGGGGATACTGGGGGGCTGGAGACACCTGAAGGAGAATATTGGGAGACTGGAGACACATAAGGGGGAGTACACACTGAACACACACACAAACTGGATAACCAAGTGCTTACAATGATGTGCTTCTATTGTATTATGGTTACAAATGTTTTCTGTTTTTGTGACACAAGGGGGCTTTTTTTTAACTGCATTGTGGTTACAAGAATATTGAATTTATTGTACAGTAGTCGAAAGGATGCAGTCTGTATTATATGGTGGCATGTATGGTATAGCAATCACTAGGATAATGGACCAAATCCTGACCTAATAACGTCAGGTCACTTACGTGCACAAGGTGTGTGCATGCGCCCTACAGATGTTACACTAGGGTTACTATAGTAATCCCAGCGTATAAACAATCAGACGGAAATGTAAATAGGCTGTGCTTCCCCTCAACCCGCTAAAGCGCGGCGGGGGAAGCAAGAAAATTGTACAGTGTGGTATGGGGCTCCCACATTGCTGCGGATCAGTGGTCGTACGGACTGCTGATCCGTACAAGAGAGTTAATGCAGGCACTCCCCTCTCACTCGCGGACGTACTGGATCCGGTCCAATGTCTGTAAGGTATGGGTCCCTAAGACACTGTGTTGCAGTTTGTGCTGCAGTTTTTAGGCTGAAATGGGAATTGTATTGTTTAGGGGAGGCTAGGATGCTGCCTGTATTGTATAGTAGCGGCTATGATTTGCTTTCTTTTATTGTTTTATGATGCTTACATGGGACCTGATTCACAATTAATTAAATGCTACTTTTTAGGTGTGTATATTTAGGAAAGGATATAATGCGCATGCAACTTATTATACGCAATCTATGTTGGACATAGGAATGAAACTGCTGTAAATCACAACTACGAACCTATTGCTACAAGGTTCGTTATAACTTAAAAAGGAAGGGGCGTGCCGGGAAAACTTAAGAATGCACATAAGAAGATGGAGGAGGGAGGAATTTAAATGATCGCATCTGGGCGTGGATAACCAGAAAGAACCTGAAAACGGGTGGCGTTACAGGGTTTTCTCTACTCTAGTAACTAGGGGCCTGATCCAGACCTACGCCGATGCGCTGTGCTTACTAAAGCACAGCGTATCGGCGTTCTCTTACCCCGACACTCCCCCTGTGCGGGCGTATGGCCCCTTCCTTACATCGGCTGAAGGCTACCCTAACTTCAGCCGGCATAAGGAAGGGGCCATACACTCGCACAGCCTGCCCTCCCACCCTCATTTAACTAGCTCCCCCCCACCCACCTACACTAACCTGAACGTAGGGACGCTGGGAGACGTCCCCTCCAGCTTCCCTACGGCGCTGCTACGGACGCCGTAGCATTTGCCCGGCGCATACGCAGATTGGCTTTTCAGCCGATCTTACGCCTGCCGTCCTAGCGACGTCCGGCCAACGTCTTCTCGGCGCATGCGCAGATCGGCTGAAAAGCCGATCTTACCCTTATGCCCACCGTCCTAGCGACGGCGGGCGTAGGTCTGGATCAGGCCCTATAATGATAAATTGTTAAACAGGTGGGTGCAAATTTAAAGTTTGCAGGGGGCGCCAAACACCCTAGCACCGGCCCTACATGCACCATTTTAGCTATCCTGCTTTGAACGGTCTCTAATTTATTTAGGTCATTCTGGATATATGGCCTCCAAAACTGAACACAGAATTCCAGCTAAAGCTGTACCGTTGTCCTATAAAATGGCATTAGTACTTTTTGCAACAAATTGCTCTCCTTATGCAAACAAGCATTTCACTTGCTTTTCTCATTGCTTTTAAATAATGACTCATAGATCCCTTTACCCTTCAGTAATTTACACTCTAGTGCTGCTGATACAATATCCAGCCTTTAGGTTTTTGCGCCTTGAGTGCATGATTAGGCATTTTTTAATTTAAACAGCAGTTGCCATGCTGTCACCAAATCCTCTAGTCTACCTAGATCATAAATCATTTGGTTTACCCAATGTGTCTCTACATTTTGTTGTGACAGATGAAAAAAGAATACTTTCTTATTGATACCATCTGTAATGTCACCTAACTGTGCCATACAAACCTTTCTCCTTACAGATTCATAAGCTGTATGTCTTGCGTCTTTACTCTTTTTTTAAATATCATTTTTTAAGCAAATGTTTGTGTTGCTATATTCTTTTTTCCTTTGGTGTTTTTGCAGTCATCTTGTCACCACTTATGTCACCATGAAGAACAAGTGTCCAAGCTTGATGCCAAACAAATATACAGCTACTTAAAGGTAATTTACAATCAAAACCACAAAGGTAAAACTATTTCATGCCTCTATTCCCTATTGTTTCTCTTTATTTGATGAATCTCTGCCCTATCACATCAATCTTGGCCCACTGAAAATCTCAGTTGCCAATGGTAATGTTTAAATGTTTCTATCTGATCTAATAATACACCTTGCACTACTTTGTAGCCCACCAAAATCTATTTCTATTTATCTTTGATACTGAAACTTTGCCATTGGTTTCTTGTCACTGCGAGAACTTAAGGAAAGAAAATGCCCCAGCAACACTGCCATTAACCAGTAACAGACTATACCATTCTATCTGTAAAATAAAATACAGAACTAATGTGGCACACCTGCAGTGCAGGATTGAGTATTGGTGATATCAGGGTGCTTTAGGCAGCGTGAGCAGTGAGAGCTAGCATGAGACTGTTGCTAGGCAACAGCCAGAAGACAGCCAGCTGGTGTGCGAGGGCTGTTGTCTGGGCAACAGCCAGCTGACAGGGGCATCCGCTGGAGTGAAAGGAGGTTCTAGAAGGTTCAGGCAGTGGTCCGTTGAGGTGGGCAGTTGGTATGAGGTGACGGAGTGTGTGTTGGAGGTAGCGGAAAAGCCGGGGAAGGTGCTGAGAGATGGAGTGTGTGTTGGAGGTAGCAGTGAAGCTGGAGAAGGTGCTGAGGGATGGAGAGAACATTGGAGATATCAGGGAAACCGGAGAAGGTGCTGTAAGATGGAGAGAGCATTGGAGGTAGTGGGAAAATCGTGAGAAGGTGCTGACAGGACAGATAGCGGTGGTGTTAACAGAGCAGTGGAAGAAAAGGTGCCAGGGTGCTTTGAGGAAAAAAGGCCATGCTGGTGATGGGTGAACTGCTGGAGAAGGTTCTGTTTGTAGAAGCGTTGGCATAGAGAGAGGGACTGATTTAAGGAAAGAAGGAGTATTAGAAAACTGTACTAAAGACCAGACCTGAAACTAAGAACTTTAAGTGTAACCTCCGATCCCTAAAGTAAAGGAGAACCACTCACACTGTGAAAAAATAAAGGGGACGCAACGCTGATTGATTACTGGGCTAGAATTGTAAAAAAGTTTATAGTAAATACAGATATAAAAAAGGTTTCTAAATTGTAAAACTTAAATATGTATGTAGTAATCTGTTTGATTCTGAGTTTTCTTACGTTGTTTACACCTCTCTGTAATCCACTATCAATAAACCTGTAACCCATATCATCCCCCGGTTACCACACTGTCCGTTACACATATTTGCAAATATATGATAAGGCACCAGCCACCGTCAAGGCCTTTCTGCTTATAGTGTTCCTAACTCTAATAATGTTGGGTCAT
>WWET01001952.1:40351-50430 GCA_011038615.1 Limnodynastes dumerilii | reverse complement strand
AACCTGCAAACAATTGTGGCATCCACAGCCCATACCTAGGGATGGCATCACCACTACAGTCTATAATTGGAGGTATGGTTAAGAGTGTGACAACTTTATTTTTATGTCAAGAAATGTGAAATCATGCATTTGGGGAGCAAAAATCCAAGCTCAATATATTATAAACAGCACTACATTAGAAACTACAAAGGAGGAAAGGGATCTAGGAGTTGTTATTTAATGTGACTTAAAAGTAGTCAAGCAATGTAGCAAAGCAATGAGAAAGCCTTGTTTAAATCAGGAGAGGATTTAGTAGCGGAATGAGGCATGTAGTAATATTACTTTATAGCTGGGTTGCCTGCTCTCTATTTCTTCCCTCTGGAAGATTTTGGAAGAACAGATGGGGGTTTGGCTTGGAAAGACGATGATGGATCTGCCAGTTTAGAAGAGAGACTAATTAGTACTGAAATCCAAACTGACGAACTACAAAACAATGTCCGAGCCTCCCTGGAGAATGAAGAACTATCACTCTCTCCAGTGGGGGAAAGGACTTGCGTATACTCTGGCCCATGGAGCGGGGCTGAGCGAACGTCTTACAGATCTCACTGGGCTTGCCAAACCAAAGTGGGGGCCCATACACAACTGAATCAAGCACACTCTACATTCACCAAATTTCCTGGTCACCTCCCCCTGCGATTCACCCCGGGGTGTTCCAGTCGACATCTCGCTGCACCATGCGCTGCCTGACGTAGCACCTAATATCAACAATGCTAAAAGAACAGTTAAGAGGAACGCACAACTTGCACTATAAGAGTTAATGACACTACCCGGACTTAAGGCCCAGTCTTACATACAAAGAAATTAAGGGAATAACAAACGGTTGATTTTTTTCAGTACTAGATTTAGGTACGACAGGAACTTGGCATAGCAACGAGGAGAGTGAAAACTGTTGCCAGTGGTTGCAGTGGAATCTTTCTCAAGTGCTACAGTTTCAACATGCAGGGTTTTTCTACTGGGTACTGCACAATAACACTGGTGATCTGGTAAGAAACTCAGGAGGATAATAGCCGATTCACTGTTAAGTCAAATGTCACCACTTACGCGTTTCGAGGACGCAAGCCTTTTTCTCAAAATGGTGACTGTGTTCGTGTCAGCAAGTAGGTGGGGCCAACAAAAGTTGGCCTTCTTTCTTTTGAATGGCACACAAATCAGGAAGATTTTATTCTAAACCTGAAGGAGACTCTCCTATGGTTGAAGAGGGGTTGGTGTCTCTGAGAAAAACTGCTGCCTTATTGTGGTAGACTGGGGGGAAATATATATATCTCTCCACTTTAAACCCTTGTGGTCCAGTGGTAATTCCACTTATCTTCTCCCAGGGTCTTCCTTCCAACAGACTCCAGAGGCGTAACCAGGGTTGATGGAACCCAGGGCAAATAAAAAAAATGCAGCCTCCCTCATTATTACTAAAATCCAATGAAAAAAAGTCCTACAAAACATAGATAAACACACACTTTGCCATATACAACAACACACACCCAGATCTACACTAGGGACTCAAAAAGCTGGAAACTATATTCCTAACCATAAGTCCTAACACTAATATAAGATATAAAAATAGCAGCAACATACCCTATTTGTGCAAATAATAAATACTGATAAAACTGGCAAAAAAGTGACAGTATATGAACAATGGTGATCTTTAAAGTGTCAAGTGCAGACTGTGGTGGACGGATTAGTAGACCAGATCTTGCAACAAGTTCTTCAGAATCCGCTGTGTGTGATCCACTAAGGGGAATGGATGAATAAATCTCAGTCAGGGGAAAACGGCACCTGGTGAATAAAATCCTAAGGAAAACCAGCAAGTAATTCCGAGGTTCAAACAAAGTAGACGATTCCTTAATTCCCCTAGGCAATTTTTCTTTTCACAGCAGTGATCCTTCAACAATTGGGGGTGAACCCCGTCCCTGACACACGAACCTCCAGTAAACACGGAGCCAATGATGAAAGTAAAATACACAAAGTTTAATCAGTAAATTAACACAAATAAAAACACAACATACAAAAACAAAAAACAGGTCAGAGCAATGAGCTTACCATAATAGGACCGCTCTGTGAGACGATGAAAGGAACCCTGGTATATCTCACAGATTTGGTGACCAGAAAACAGCAGAACTTGTACAGACCCACACTGCATACACTCTCTCTGACGCGTTTTAAATGTGATATTCTTTCTCAAGGCCTTGAGAACTATATGGTGATTGGTTTGGTGCTTATGCCCCCTCTCATCTTCTAAAGAAGAGGCAGTGTGACTGTTATTCAAATCTTTTGATGTATATCTAATCTATAGCACGTCCTCGACACACTTCTGACAAAGCACAGGGGCGAAACGTGCGTTGGTGGCTGGTAAGGGGAGGCAAGGTGCACCTTGACTTCCCTCTTATTTATATATATCTGCTTTCTGTATTTGCCTTGATGTTAATACTTTTGATGATCTGATTTTTTTTTTAGAACAGAATAGGGACTGTTATACCTCTTACGAGGAGAAGCACCTATTAAGGTAACCTTCTCTCCCGCTTTCATATGATAGGGAGTTCTTTCAACTATTATATGCAGCAGTGTATGTAGACCCTTTTTATATTTTGCCTATTTTTAATATTCTTTGATTTGATTTTATGAGTGTATTTTAAACATTATAAATTAAAAGTTACGTTTTACTTCACCAAACTCTGATTTGAGAAAATGTGACATTAATATCATTCTCTCTCATATTGTCATATGATGGTCAGTTGGACTGTTTTATCCCATTTTGTATGTAATACATTTGAACTGGTGCTTTATTCTTATACATTCAAGTTGTATAACACTTAAACTTGAGCTTTATACAAGCTATTTTAGTTAACCTACCACTCTCAAAATACTCCTTATAATGTTTTTTATGCAATACATGCACCTTTAATTTACATATTTTTGTAATCAGTTCAATAGTTAATATAAAAACAAGAAAGATGGTTCAAAAAATAAAGCGCACCTATATCTCCAGCAGCGTAACCTAATTATCTAGAGATGTCTCAAATCTCTAATGAAAATAGTATATAAGGTGCAAAGTATGATAAAAAGGTCACAGCGCTGGAAACCTCATAGGGAGAGGAGTGCCAGTATGTAAATGAATCAGGTGTATATTATAAATACTGAATATTTAAAATATATTAAAATGTATTAAAACAGTCCATAGGCTCCTTCCAATTGGGTGATGCTTTTAAACAAACTGTTTCCAGTGATTGCACACATGTAAAAAAATAAAAAAACATTTATTAGTTCCATACAATAAAAAACTTTTGCTAAAAGGAAGCTACAAACGTCCTACCAGGGAAAGCTGGAAAGCCCGACCACCGATGGCTGCCGCTGCGATGTAATACCCGGGAACGGTGTGCACACGTGGTCTTGCTGACGGGTCCCCTGGAGTGACGTCAAGGATAGATTTGGCCGGTCCGACGACGCGTTTCAAGCTGCACTCAGCTCTTTTTCAAAGTCATAGACCGGCTTAAAGGGTTTCTCTGTTTATATAGTATGTTCCGGTGACGTGGACCGATGCTCCGGTGACGTGGACCAATGAAGTTGCGTACAGTTGATCCGGCTAATTTCTTTAAAAACTTATTTCAAAACTTATTCTCAATACTGGCACTCCAAACGTCCATAAAGTACAAAATACATATATGTTATTTGGTATACTGATACAGTGTTGCAGAATCACTTGTGCATAGTCTCCGTAGTACAGAATAAAACACGATATAGAACACGATATTTAACAATGGTAATCTGATGTAAGATACAAAGTGCATATGTGCTTAATTGGTACAATAATACAGTATTATAGCGCCTGTATATATTGTATCGTTCATGGTCTCCAAAGAACAAAAAACAAAATGAAATACAACACAATATTTGCCTTTAATAATCTAATTCTTGGGATAGTTCCATATATCTATTGCACAAACGGGTCCTAACATATAGAATTAGTAAATGACATCTAACATGAATAGAGAACAGGAAAACAGAAAAACAGAAAAAACAGAAACATTTCTCCGTGAAGGGTACCAACCTCTTTCTACAGACTGTTACCATCCTAAACATTATATTTCCATTTTCACTTGTATTTTCGTTTGGAACTAATACTTTCACCTTTACTGCTTATGGGATTTAGGCATCCACTTCATCCAGCTATTATGTCCCTGTAGTATTCACATAAGATGTCTTTCACTATAAAAAGTCACGTATGGTACCGCAGGAAAGCACTCACCTTGGGTGCAGTAGGTCACCGGTTCAAATCACAGCTTAGCCAGCCGGTCAATCCATTATATATAGATGGTCTTATTATTTTCATCTGTATAATTTTAATCTTCATATTTTTCATATGTCACACTAATGGAATTCATTCTAGCACTTTACAGGCATTTATATTATTCCAAGGTTTATGCCTTGGTTTTAATAATATTTTAATAATATTTATAAATAATTACTCACTTACACAGCGTATTTGCACTAATTTATTTATTTATTTATTATGTATTTATTATTATATCACTGTGCCAATTTTTCCACATTTTATGAGGAACAGTATTAGTTCCAAACGAAAATATAAGTGAAAATGGAAATATAATGTTTAGGATGGTAACAGTCTGTAGAAAGAGGATAGAAAGGTATTTCAATGTAACCTATCTTTACAGCCTATCTTTAACTTGTAATATAAAAACACAACTCTGAGGTTTTCCTCTTTCAGAATAGGAAGGCACTGTATTAGGGGAGTGTTTCTACGTACTATGGCCCGTATTTAGAGTACCGGACGTATAACATATACGTCCGATGTTTAGCGATTTTTACTACTGCGCATGCGTGTTCATTTTTTAACGTATTCTACGTATCTTTTTCTTTCGTATACGTCTGGTACTCTGAATACGGGCCTATATGCATATTTATTCAACATTTTTATTACATTATAAACAAAATACATTTTTTGGCAAATTGTGTTTTATCAAACTATTTTATTGCTCTTTTAACAAAAAATAATAGCACATTATTGAATAGTAAATATAGAGATATGCCTCAATATTATCAAATGTACTTAAAATTAAACTACCAGAAATATATCCGAGATCATGCATCTTGCACTCTTAAATATGACATACAAAGTAAAATGGTTAGTTTGTGATAAAATAGCTTATAATAAATCATATCTAGAATTAAGTGGCAATTATATTGCAATTTCATTTCATACATACAAAATTTTCCAATAAAATGAATACAAAACTTTTATGATTAGTAATTTTAAACACGGTTGAATCCAAACACATAAGTGCAGTTTATCATTTTAAATAAACAATAATGATATGTAAAAAAGCTAAACAGAAAAAAATTAAATTATCTTATTAAAAATTATATAAACTGTGTGTGGGTTTTTTTTGCATACAGATATTATTGTTATTTATATGACACAAGTATTTAACATTTGCCTTGCCATGTGGCACAAGTTCAAAAACAAGCAGTTTACTAAAGAAATTACACCACATATAAAATTGTTAACACATCATATACTTTATAAAACCTCCTATCTCAATGGCTACTGGTTTGGGGTTGACACTTCAGCATTGCTATCAAAAACTGTGAAATGAGTCTTCTGTTGGGTCCCATTATATTGTATGTAGTTGTACGGTAATCTCTTTATCTGAATCACCAACACAGTCACAGACTCTTGATTATTTGCTTAATAAAAGTTTCAGATATTTTACAAAGTGCTCTAGAATAGGTTTCGAAAATGTTGCTCTTTAGTTGTCTAAATACTCCATTTTGCAAGGACACATAAGGAGAAGGAACATTCTTTAATTCTGCATTTAGTTTCCCTATTTTTTATAAACAGCATTTTTATGTTTGTCATTTTAACCTCCATACTTCATTTGACTTATATATTAGCTCTCACAGCAACTTCAATAAAAAAATGTCGGGGGCACTTGACTATCCAAATTTTAAAAGCAAAACATGCCACATATAGTATAGTAGTAAGTTTGACTAATTGCTTCTGTACTGATCCATGAACTTTTATTTTTTGCATTTTTTTAACAGTCCATGGCTCATGGATTTTGAACAAGCCTGCTCACTGCTTAACTTATACAAACAAATATCAAAACTCAGATACCTTGGTTTGAATACGCTTATACACGGAGAGGGATTCTGCCTGATTCCCCCAACAGACAATGAAATATAAACAAAAATTCCGTGCAGCGCTAGAAATAGAACACACAGCTTAATATATTAGAAAATATTTATTGAAAATTCAATTAACTTGATCAATGATAAAATGTTGCCATCCTCATCATACTAGAAAATATATATAAAACATTCAAAGTGTCCAAGGAGCTATTGCAAATGGTTACTCTGAATTAGTAGAAACAATTGACGTTGTTACCACTGTTGTGGAAATAAGGGAATTGTTCCAGCCTCAATATATGGGCATTTGTTGCGCTGAGGCTGTGTAAATGCAGAGACCGGCAAATGCACAGAGACCGGCCGGCCGTCTTACCGCTTTATGAGAACCAAGTCCGGGAATCACCTGTAGCAACGGGACCGAAGAGGCGTTCAAGGCACTGGTAGCAGACCACCAGGATCACCGGAGGGTCACCCGAGCGGGCTGCAGGTCGGCCGAAGACTCGACGTCCAGATAGTAATAGGTTGTGCTTGATCCAGGTGCTGTTTGTCTCCCTTGAAGCAGATTCTGCATGCGTGGTATCTTATAGCGGGTTGTCTCTGTAAGGCAAGTATGTTCCACAAATTTGAATTCTATTTTAATATGTATTTTTAATTTCTTCTCTTTTCGTATTAATTTAGTTTAAATCAAATGGTTGCCAAACACCTGGAATAGAGATTGTTAGGTCTGCCTATTTAAGGCAGCCTCCCTTTACTCCCCTCACAACCTTCTGATGAAACGGCCACCCATTAGCCGTGAAACGCGTCAAGGTCTCCGCCTCTCATATCTATCCATTCAATTCAGCTGCTGAACTTGTGGAACTTACTTGCCTTACAGAGATAACCCGCTATAAGATACCACACATGCAGAATCTGCTTCAAGGGAGACGAACAGCACCTGGATTAAGCACAACCTATAACTATCTGGACATCGAGTCTTCGGCCGACCTGCAGCACGCTCGAGTGACCCTCCGGTGATCCTGGTGGTCTGCTACCAGTGCCTTGAACGCCTCTTCGGTCCTGTTGCTACAGGTGATTCCCGGACTTGGTTCTCATAAAGCGGTAAGACGGCCGGCCGGTCTCTGTGCATTTACACAGCCTCAGCGCAACAAATGCCCATATGTTGAGGCTGGAACAATTCCCTTATTTCCACAACAGTGGTAACAATGTCAATTGTTTCTACTAATTCAGAGTAACCATTTGCAATAGCTCCTTGGACACTTTGAATGTTTTATATATATTTTCTAGTATGATGAGGATGGCAACATTTTATCATTGATCAAATAAATTTTTAATAAATATTTTCTAATACATTAAGCTGTGTGTTCTATTTCTAACGCTACGCGGAATTTTTGTTTATATTTCGTTGTTTCTTGGGGGAATTAGGCAGAATCCCTCTCCGTGTTTAAGCGTATTCAAACTAAGGTATCTGGGTTTTTGATATTTGTTTGTATATGCTCCATATACAGTATACTCATTTGTGATCTGTTGTCTTCTAAATTGCACATATTTAATACATTTTCATTTTACATAATAATTACTGGCTTTCATAATATTCTTTCAAAAATATTAGTCGGCATATTTTATGTATTCGTAGCCCTTTTCTGCTCTAGGAATGACATGATGTACTTGGGGGTATATTTAAAGAAAATTTCATACAGGAGAAATGGAGATGTAACAACCAAGTAGATTGCAGCTCTCAGCAGGGGTTCTCAACCAGTGAGACGGCGGTGAGAATGGGCTTTTTTTGTCAGGGCTGTTTTCTACCAGCCATTTTCCAAGTGGCTGGTAGATTACTTCTGCCCAGCTGGAGTGAGGGAATTGAAGATTCCCAGCACGAATCCGGAGCGGTGAGTGACTGGTGAGTACTTAGCCAACCCCAACCTTTATCCTAATCATCACCCTAACCTTTCCCTTCCATTACCCTAAGTCTAACCCTCCCTTGCCCACAGCCTGACCCTAAGATTCCCTTCCTCACAACCTAACCCTAAGACTCCCCTCCCTGCAGCCTACCCCTAAGACTCCCTTCCCGGCAGCCTGGCTCTCCAAACTCCTGAGTAATACTAGATGGCAGAGGAAATAATTCTTAAAATATGTTGGGGACTGAATGGCATATGAAAATAATAGATCTGAAAATTATTACGAAAATATATAACAAAAGTATATTGGGAGTGGGTCTGTATCTGCACGATAATGTCACAAATATGTAAATAACCTGATTCCATAATGGGTATCTGATACACAAAAAAAGTTTCAGAATTGATGCACTAAAGAATGTTACCGAACATTTGATTGAAATAAGGAGGTTTCTTTGTCAATAACTTTAAAGTATATCATGAACATTGTTTTTATTTTTGTTGTTTGTTTTTTTATTAAATTACTATATATGTAGTCGAAAATCTGTCCAAGCTGTCGCTTTTCTAATGATCTTTAGTATGTGAAATTAATTGTACATGTACAGTACATAGAGATTTCTGGTTTGGATAGCATTTATCGAACACAAATTAAAAAAAACAAACGCAATTCTAAATGATTAGGGCCCCTGAGCACAGGGAGAATTCAAACTCATCACAGGTGAAGGTTGGGCTGGATCCAGACTTAAGTAGCAGCTGGAAATTAAGGGCCGTATTCAGAGAACCGTCTGAAAAAAGTACGCCATTATTCGCACGTACGCAGCAAGGCAACACCCCTGACACTACCCTCACACGGACGGGTTTTGTGTGACTTACAAGTGCCTGGACCTGCCTTATCTTTCTGTGGGCATTTACGTGTGTCGAGTTGTCCTGTACGTGCGCATCTAACTAACCAGGCCCACCCTCCTTCATTAAAATGCCTCCCCCGCCCATTTTTGTTTAAATTCTCACTTGCGTATTTTAACGTGGGAGATCCGTGCGTATTTACCCACGTGCCATTCACATGTCCATTTGGGAAGCACTTCCGCACATATAGTCTATGTGAGCTAAATAAAGTTACTAGCATGCGCAGTTGAAACGAACCTAAAATTACACATGGGACTCACCGCAAAAACGGTTCTCTGAATAAGGCCCTAAGGGTCGGATCCAGAACTATGTCCGTCTTCCATAGATGGACGTAATTCAATAAACAGTAGCTACTGCACATGCGTAGTAGCTATTGTACGTAATCTGCGTATCGTTTCGATACGTAGATTGCGTATATGCGGTCTAAGTTACACCTGGAAACTTACACCTGGGCAAAACTATGTTGATTTCAGGGGGAGTCAAGTTAATTGTATTCTTTGCATGCAGGGATATATCTTTGAATTGCTTACTGCACACAGATACTGACAGTCTTTACTATCACACTGTTATTTAGACTTGGGATAGGAAACATCACCTCTCAACTCTAATACTGTTTACCAAAGATGAAATATGATTCCCCTGCAATCAACATGGTTTAGCCCAGGAGTAACTTTACTGTCTAATTTCAAGCTCCTTCTTAAGTATGGATCCAGCTCATTGTTATTAGAACCAAAAACCATATAAGGTAAATACTTACGCTCCGTATTGTACTTCATAGGTACAATTAGGTTGTATATCACATGTTCCTTTCCAATGCAATGCTGTGTAGAAGTCCAAAGATCTAAAATGGACTTCCGTAACCTCAACGTTCACAGCTGCTATATCTAGGAAAGGGAAGAAGCAATCCCATCATACAGTTTAAGGGAAGTACAATCTCATTTATATAAAAAAAAAAAAAGTGAGAGTGAGAGTTATACCGCGTTCAGATTGCCACTGCCTAAAAAGCCAGCTTTTTAGGCAGTGGGCAAAATTTTAGCCTGGTGTGTTCAGACTGCGCTGAAAACACCGGCTTTTTTTTTTCTTTCTTTTTTTTTTTTTTTTTTATTT
>WWET01001952.1:23335-37068 GCA_011038615.1 Limnodynastes dumerilii | reverse complement strand
TTCTATTACACCTTTTCTTTTGAAAAATGGTACCCTCCTCTAGCTGGTCACAAGCCTTGATGTATTTGAAAGCTGCTATCATGTCCCCCCTCTCCCTTCTCTGTTCCAAGCTATACATGTTTAGTTCCTCTTGCCTTTCTTGGTATGATTTGTTACAAAGGTCATGGACCATTTTAGTTGCTCTTCTTTGCACGGTCTCTAATGTATTTATGTCTTTCTGGAGATATGGCCTCCAGAACTGAACGCAGTATTTTAGGTGAGGGCGTACCAATGATTTATAAAGGGGCATCACTACTTCTCTCTTTCTGCTACTAATTCCTCTCCCTATTCAACCAAGCATCTGACTTGCCTTTTTCATTGCTTTGTTACATTGATTGGCTACCTTCAAGTTACTGGAAATAATGACTCCTAGATCCCTTTCCTCCTCTGTAGATTCTAATGTAATGCCATTAAGGAAATATTGAGCCTTTCCTTAATGGCATTACATGTATTTATGTCTTTCTGGAGATATGGCCTCCAGAACCAGGGTGGGCAGGTAGGGGTATAGGCCGTAGTCAATGAACACACCTTTCACATAAATTAAGCCAATCCAGATCTGAGCACAGCTAAATACAGTTGCATCATCCACAAGTCATGTCTAAGTCCAGGGGGAGTTAACAACCTATTACGAACAATTATTTGAGTGTGTAACATTACAACGGCAACTAAAAATGTATGTGAGAGCAGATTATAAAGTAAACTCTCCTGTCATTCCCCTATCACATACAAGTGTCCAGAACCTTGCCTTAAATTCTCCTTATGGATATGCAGTCATGTGCAGGCAGATTCATACGGAAGTCCACAAGGAAATACATACCCATTTCCAACATACATTAGTGAGGAATACTGCACTTGCTTTAGGATCATTATGGGAAAATAACAGCTTCAGCTGTATTGTAGACAAAAATAGTTTGTCCATACACATTGTGCCATAACCGTGCACAAATCCAAGGTCAGCATATCTAGTGTGTGTGCGAACACCTCTCTATTCATGCAGATGTCCGCTGGAGATTTGTGGATCATGTAAAAGGTGTATGCGTCAGTGGAGCAGCAGTGGTTGCAGTACTGAGCACGTTTATCTGGTTCTGCCTTTGGAGCTAACAGTGAATGGCAGTCTCAAGCTGTTCAATGACATATTTTCTCATTTTAGAAGAAAATAAAACTAGCAGCTGCATTTGGTAAATTAATAGCTGCCCGTGTTCAAGGGGGAGCAGGCGGCGCACTATTGGTATCAGGGACCATATTCACACTTAAGAAACTGCTTCTTAGGTGCGTAGAATTGATAAATGAGCTACTATGAATGTGTACACAATCTACATACCATTTGAGTAGTTTAGGCAGAAGGAAGCGTGCTAATGCCTCGTTGAGGTTTTAGTTAGAAGTGGGAGGGATTTAAATTAGCCGGGGAGGGCGGGGGAAGGCTTTCTCCGTGAGTTTTTTCCTCCTTAAGAAGGAAAATATGCACGGTTACTTAAGGAAGCCCTATGGCACTCTTAAGTGCCATAAGTTTTCTAAAATTGGGGGCGAGATTAGGGGCAGGATGTGTGAGATACGACCGCACCTAACTCATTCTTACCTGTGAATCCGGTCCCAGATCACTAATGATTCTGCTTACCAGCAAAACCTACTTTGTACCCCTGCCACTGCCCTCACTCAAACAGACTTCTGGAAATGCATCAATAGCACCATGTCTCACTACACTGCCACAACCAGTATGGCATTCTGCATCAAGAGAATTCAGATCTTCAACTCTGTTGGTAATTTAAGGTATATTTGCGTACAATTGCATACTGCCGCACTTTGGGGTACACTGACTCAACAGTAGTATAACCCAATTTGTCAGAACATACACATTATGCTCCATAAGTGCTATATGAAGGATCTGATCCTTATTGTGCTGATTCTTTGGGGTTGGCACAGGGTGGAGGGCATATAGCAAAGTTGTTTCTAGCCATTTACTTCCATCCACTTTTGCTTAGCCATCCATTTCTGCCCCCTTCTATGTGTTCAACTTTTATTTTTGTCCCTTATGTGAGTGTCCAGCCTCCATTTCTGCCTCTTCTGTGTGACCAGCTTCCTCTTGTGCCTTTTCTTTTTTAATGTTTACTTACCTCTGTATCCATCTTCTCTCTCTTCCTCCTTAATCAAGGGCACTCTACTTGAATGATGCTGCGTCATTGACATAGTTAGTACTGGGTACACAGGGCTTGGTCCTACTGGGTTTGGTCCTTCTGGGCTCCCGTGTCTGTGTGAGCCACTGTCTATGTGACCATGGTCCGGGAGAGGGCAGAGTAACCTAAAGGGAGGATGGGCAACCCCCTTTACATCATGGGTCATCCGCAGGGCCGTAACTAGGGTTGTGCGATAGGGGCGACCACCCAGGGCACCATGCTTAAGGGGGGCACCAGTAAGTTAATAATTAATGTTAAATTTGTTTGGAATTCAGGGTTGGGGGCACCATTTTTCTCTTTGCCCCTGGCACAATTTTTTTTTGTTATGGCTCTGGTCATCCGCCCTAGAAACGGCTCTCTATATAGCCTTCATTACCAGCCAGTGTGTGGCCACTTTACAATGTCCCTGATACCCATAGTGTTATATTGGCTGCAGGGAAAATCACATTGTATGTGACTGGCATTACTTGGTTAAGACAGGAACATTTAAGATATTTTAGCAGGGACATGTTGTTGGAGGTACCTTTTAATATTTAAAGAATGTTATGCCACATAGTTATCCACAGAAGTGCAGTGAAAATATGTTATACATATATTTCATTTTTACTTTATATGTGTTTTTACATAAAATGTTCCTTATAAACCTGTGAAGGAAAGCAAATGGGAAGAGACTATTAAAAATGTAGCATTTTTGTCTCATTTGGACTAATGATATAACACAGAATGCAAGATAAGCTGAAGTCGCTACAGTTGCGTGCACTCTACAAATCAGTCACTGAGCAGATGCAATGTGAATCTTTTATTCATGAGTGCACTTCACTTCATCCAGCATAGCCCACGGGATAGTAACCACTTAGCTGAGCGCCCTCTATTTCACTTCAGATAAATGAAAGAGACTGAAGTTTCATATTGTCACTTATATTATTATGTTTAATATTGATGCACTTAAAAATCCTTTAAAACAATGCAAACATCATGCTTCCCAGACATCTGGCTAAAGAGATATGAATTATTGTAAAGTTGATCTTTGTTAACCATCATTTACACTTACAAAGAAAATATTTAACCATTTATTATATATTTTTTAGTATAAATACAATTCTGTAACTTAATGTCAGTTGATGCAGAACCTGACTGAATTAATAGTGTTCTTATCTTAATATTATTCAGAACATTTGTATTATAATTATATGTATTAAAGATAGCAAAGTCTTGTCTTTTGTTCTCTTTGTTCTTTTTGTGTTAGTTAACCTTTTCATTGTGGAAGTTTACATTTGAAGTTTTAAGCTGACTGATATCAAATATCTGTTCTCAGTACATATACAATAGAGACACTGGGCCTGATCCGGACCTAAGATCGTTTTATGTACACATGCGTACCAAAGTTAGGCACAACTAAGGATAATGCACCCCTTCTCATTCCTTACTTTTCCCTGTGTACCTCTGGTCGTATGAAATGCCTTGTCATACGTAAGTGCCTAACCAAGCGCATACTGTACAATTTAAAGGCTTCCCTCTGCAGACAATGGGGTAGATCCTGAACTACGTTTGCGTATGTAGTTACGTACGTACACGTACGTATATTCGCATAAACGTAAATCCAAAAATTACGCACCATTTCAACAACGTATTTTACGTTGACACACCTACTACACGTACCGAAAATACGTCCGTTCACTGGCGTACGTATTTTAAAAATACGTCCGCACACGTGCGTATAGGCGTAAATTGGCTGTCGTTATTAAGTCTGGATCAGGCCCATTCAGAGAAACATAAAAAAAAATATTTTGGATTTTATAAAATAATATTAAGTATAATTAAGATCTATTATTTATATATTAACAGGATATAGAGCCTGCAGATTACGTAAAGCTTGTATTATATACTTAGACATCATTATCATTCATGGACCAAAACAAACTGTACCAATGGTAGCTTGGTTTCTCAGTGATTAGCACTAGGCCTTGTGTAGAGTTTGTTTGTTTGTTCTCCCAAATTTTGTGTGACCCAGTTTCATACCATCTCCAAAAAAACATACCATCTTTATGTGTCAGGAAACTTAAAATGTAGCCTGAGAATAGGGGGACAAGAGGCCAATGCCCACTGTACTCCCACGGAAGACACACCAGGAGTAACAGTGCTAAGCTGTTGAGGAAATTAGGAGATGTTGCCAACAGTAGCTCATCATATTCTGCCTACTATTCATTGAAACTCAGAGACTGTTAAGGTAAGTACCCGATCTCAAGCACAACTGGGGCAGAGGCTTATCCCTTGATGACTTAGTGGGGCTCTAACATTGTTTGCTAATTTATTACTTGGACCTCCAAAAAACCACACTGGATAGGATGCATCTTTAAAGAACTAGCAATTTGTCCTAAATGAAGCCTATGTTTACCACCCCTAAATAATAAAATATTTGTATGAGTTAATTAACCGTTGAGACATATTTAGTTTCAAAACCACTAGTAATTATTCATATATGTTTCATGTGATAATCAAATGGGCCCAGATCCACACCCCTGCACACTTTACGTGCATGAGGGGGTCCGTAGTTACACACGCTTAGTGGGGAGTGCATACCCCCTGCACTTCCTGCTGTCGATAGTAAAGTATCCAGATTGCTACCTTAAGTTTGACAACTAGGTCTGCGGCCGTATGGCTTCCCCGCCCAGGGGCGTAGCATGCGGAGCACGAACTCCAGGCGCCAAACTGATCAAGTGGCGCCACAGGAGTCCAGCAGCTGTTAAATCTCTGATAGTCTGCCGACTCCAGGCGCACTGATTAGCAATGAGTGTGTCTGGAGCCGGCAGTCTGTCAGAGATTTAATAGATGCTGGACTCCTACGGCCTGATTGCCGAGCTCCATGTGTGTGACGTCATGATGTCACAGGCATGGATAGAAGAGCTGCGGTGGAGTGCAGAAGAACGGTGCAGGTAAGTATTTAGTCAGTCTCTGCACACTAACTAAACAAATATAATAAATCATGGCACAATACAGCATTGGTGAGATGAAGGGGGGGTGAAATAAATGGGGAGGGGGAGAAATGATAAAGGGGAAGGGGAGGTGATGAGGAGAATGGGGAGATGATGAACAGGGAGTGGGTGATGATGAGGGGATAAATAAATAATAAAGGGGAGGGGGAAGTTATGAGGAGAATGGGGAGTTGATGAATGGGGAAGGGGTGATGATGAGGGGATAGAGAAATGATAAAGGGAAGAGAGGGAGGTGATGAGGTGAATGAAGAGATGATGAATGGGGGGGAGATGATGCAGAGAATGGAGGGGGTGTTTAGTTATTTTTATTACAGATATATTTTATTTTGCTCTTTGGAAACTTCCATCTAGATCAGCCGGTGAACCAATCATTTCTTTGCAGCCTATCACTGAGAGAGGGCCGGTAAGTTATATATATTTCTTATTTTGGTACATAGATTGTGTTATGTAGATTGTGTTGTATTAAAAGGTGGCTGGGTCTTGCCATCAATAATTTATAATCTGTAGGCAAATGCTACAGAGTGAGGTAAGTACCATGTTAGGGAAGCTTATTTTTAAGTGTAGGGACCTATCTAAATGAGGTAACCTTGCAGGCGGCCAGTCACATTTTCATTAAAATGTGAACTAAGGTCTGTTTATATTTGTAAAGTTTTGATTGTTTAAAAAACTAAAACTAAAAAACTGTATAAAAAATATTACAAACAACTGTTTACACATTGTTTTGAGTCAATTTCAACTATAGCATCTCACTTTCTTTAGGTATTGTATTTATGATTAATACAATAGAATGGACTCTCGCCAATTTAGGAATTTCCTGTTTTTCTCCCTTCACATGCAGCACCCCCCCATGTTGGCCACGCCCCAAATACAGTACTGGGGCGCTGCAACATACCTGTGCTCCTGGCGCCATGGCAGCTAGCTACACCTCGGTCCCCGCCCCTCACACCTCATATACATGGCTATCTCTTAGTTATGTATGTCAGTACTTACGCAGTCAGAACATCCGGTGCACGCATGGGCAGATGTTCCGACACAAGGGACTTATGCAAATGACTTACATAAGTCCTCTGTCAGCCGTAGCTCTGGATCTGGGCCATGGTGCTTTGCTTGTGTGCCTCTTATGTGCATCGACTCTAACTAGTTAAATGCCATGTTTCAAACAACGTACTGCCATTCTCCTGTATATTTGTTGCCTACAGGTAGTTTTTTTTCTCTTAAAATCTATTGCATTCAGTAACATGTCTGATTTAGTTGGAAAGAGAGAGCAGGCCTTAGCTGGCCCTCCTCCTTCAAGCCCAACTTCAGGCACACAGGTATACAGTCCAGCAGGCCACTCCAGTGTCGACTGGGACCAAGTTGCAGATATAGGATGAGATTTGCGATAAGATCAATGCCATAACCCCCATCCGAAGGAACCAGAATGAAATAAGGAAAAGGTTTGTATTGTAATTATACTGTTAAGATTAAAGGTTGTATTAAGATGTGTGTGTGTGTGTTTCTTTACATTCATACTCCTTAATTCCCGCACAGTTGTCTTTAGCCATCTAAGGATGTAATGGACATGCATTTACTTGTTCGCAAAGTTTTTAGGTAAACATTTATGATTCATTACTGTGTATAACACTAAAATTCTCCATAATTAATCCATGTAAATATACAAAACCTAAAACGTTTTCATGTATAACAATAATGCTAAAAGGGTTATTTTCTTTAAGAATAATATTTTACTCTTACAATAAGCCAACACAAAGTGGAACAAGTAACATTTAACAAGACTGTAATGCTACAAACATAGACTTACTTTCACAATTTTAGAAAAAGTCACTTGCATCCCATTCTGCTTTGGGAGGCTTCCAAAGCCGTAATGCAAAGTCATATCATAAGTTATATGGCCATCCACAATTGGACCCTGAAAGACCAACAAAAAGCCCTTCAGGACACAACTAGTAGATTTTCTTGATGCTATACACAGAGGGTACTCCGACAGAGAGACTTCGGACCAGACTTAAGAGCCCTTATGAACTTAATTTATACAACCTCTTTGTTGGTAAATGGCCTCACGGAATCAGAAATTTTTATGGGTTGTGGGACTCACCAGGCATGTCCACTGTCCCTACTTCTTTTTAACCTCGTTTTGGACCCAATGCTGAGAGCAATACAAAAGTGGAAAGTATTCAAAAGGAATTATACTGGAACAAAAAGAGCTGAGAATATCAGCGATTGCCAATGATATCCTTCTATTTAGCTCAAATATGTAGCATTCACAGAGGCTACTCATGGACTTGATCAAAGAATTTGGATTAGCATTGGGTTTTCAGGTTCATTTTGAGAAGTTCACAGCACTATATCTAGACCCAAAGGGATCAAAGCCACCATGGGCTCATGACATCGAACTCACAAGGGCTACACACTCCATTACTTATTTAGGAATTATTCTTCCAAAACATATTGGTAATCTATATCACCTAAATTTAACCAAAACAATCTCACACGTAGAAGGAATAATTAAGGGTTGAACACATCAGTGCTATATTTTGTACTTTTATTTGGGAAAAGAAAAAATCCAGAATGAGCTTACTAAAATGACAGCAATCACGATCAAAAAGAGGACTTAATATCCCTAACATTCAGTTTTATAGTCAAGCAGCACACTTACGCCATTTGCGGGATTGGGTGTCAAACACAGAAATTTATACTATCACGACAATTAATCAACAATTTATAACGGAGAACAGTCTTTTTGCATCTTCATGATGGCGAGATGCCTCGATAACCCTCTTTTGATGTCAGTTAGGCAATTGTGGTTTCAACTTAGGTATAAAATTAATCTGAGTCCTTATTATTCCCTTCACCTTCCCTTTTTAGGCAAACCCAACTTTCAAGGCTGATCAACCCTTCATGGGAGGGAGGGAATCACAAAGATGTCAGACCTGGTCGCTAAATGCAATAAAAGACCCTTAACATTTGCTCAGGCTAAGGAAAAATACACAATAATTAGTCAACATAATATAACCTTTTTTCAAGTTCAACATTATGTAAGTCAGTAGGCAGTCTTATAGTCAGGCTGGGGACTCCCATCATTGGGTATAAATAGGGGCCCAGTAATGGCAGGAGTCCTTTGCCAGGGGACACTCAAAAGATACAGTGTGTTGCGGGAACACCTCAGGAAGTAGATGGAACTGGACACCGTTGTCTCCAATCCACAAGGAAGACTTTCTCCCAGTTTTTTTCCAGTTTCTAGTCACAGTCTTGGTTTGGCTATACTTGATTGCTCTAAACGGGACAGCTACCAACTTATTTACTTACCTGGAGGTGACCAAATAAGTAACAGGGTGTACAGAATTTATATTACTGATGTGCTTGTTGTGCGTCCTTTAACTATTGTTCTTAATTTGTGTATTTTAATAAATTTGGTATTTTTTTTTGGTGTTATTTTATGCAAACCTTGCCATCAATATTTCTCCTATTTTAAACTTTAATGGGGCACTATGTGTTTTATTATTGGAATGGGGCACTATATGTATTTTTATTGGAACGGGGCACAATATGTGTAGCTGCCGGACCTCTGCAGTTGTTAATAACACTTCTGAAAAGTTTTGAGAAATACAGGAAGATTTAGTAGTGTTCAGATAGAGATTGTGATACCATTAAGGCACTATACCAAATGGGTGTCCTGTGCCTAGTTCCACCCATGGACACTGGGGGATTGGGAACTTGGTTCTGAATTGGGAAAGTGGTGCTGGAAAATCATCTGCATATGGCCACATATGGGTAGAATCAACTATAGACTGGATAAATACAGAATAAAGAACCTAACTAAGAGCAGTGCAAATATATAATATGGGGACAAGGTTATTTATAGCCAATTAATTACAAGAAAAAGTAAAATAGTTACAATCAAATACATCTACTGAATTTCACAATATAAGAGATTTAAGTCTGGATTTACAAAAGACGTTTTTGTTAAACTTAAAGTTGTTGGCAATTTTTAAGGTGATTATGTAAGTGCCGCATTTACTAAAGCCAAAAATCATGTTTTTCTGAAATCAGCATGTACTACATGGCCATGGCAATTTTTTAAATGACGGTCGTACAAATTGCTTTATTTTCTAAGCACGTGTTAGCTAACCCGCCAGGAAATCGACATTAATTCACTGAAATCAAATGTGCCATGGGTCATGTTCCCTATAAAAATTAGCTCACAATTGATAGCGGCTATTTTGTGCTGTGTATGTTTCATGTGCTTTTGAACCTGGACTCACTGTCTAATCAGGAGGTAGTGCAAATGTTTAGGCTCAGCCGCACTAACCTACTGATCTTTTATGAGCAGGTAAGTAAGGTGAGTAAGTATTTGGACCTGTCAACATCACGGTCATATGCAGTGTCTGGGCCGCACAAATTATTGTGTGCCATGCACTTTATTGCCTCAGGCTCCTTTCAGTCTGTGACCAGAAAGTAGTTGGCATTTTGCAAGCGACCTTTTCCCGTCACTTTTCTGATATGTTAAGTGCCCCTAAAAAGTGTTTCAAACATATATCTCCGGGTGTGGGTCCCGCAAAGAAAATCTGAATTCCGAAAATTCAGATTTCTCCCAGCCAGCTGCGAACTGGCTGGCAGTTCGATTGCATATGCCTCGAGGAGGCATTGCAATCGATCCACGGAACACCAAGCTTTCGATGCTTCGAAAAGTTCTAAAATAAATAGTCCCCCCAGTCCATTCCCTAATTCTTACCCTAACCCTAACCCTCCCTTCCTGGCACCCTGACCCTAACCCTCCCATAATTGCAGCCTGACCCTAACTCACCATCTCTCGCAGCCTGACCCTAACCCTCCCTCCCCTGCAGCCTGACCCAAACCCTCCCTTCCCTGCAGCCTGACCCTAACNCTCCCCGCCCCGCAGCCTCACCCTAACACCCCCTTCCCTGCAGCCTGACCCTAACCCTCCCTCCCCTACAGCCTGACCCTAACCCTCCCTCCCCTACAGCCTGACCCTAACACCCCTACCCCGCACAGATAATTTACTCACCTTTTCCTGGGCCAGCGAGCAGCGGCGGAATGATATCGCGGTGTGGAGGAGGGATATCGCGGATTGCGAAAGTGAATGGGTGAAGTATGCCGAATGGCATACTGACCCATTCATTAAAAAAAAGTAGAAAAAGGTAAGTATTCGAAAATGGGACATCCGAAAAGTAACTTTCTTATGTCCCATTTTTGGTAATCACATTTTTTTCGCAGAGATTGCAACCATATATCTCCTTCCCCAGATAGTAGTCAAAGTGGCGGGGCCTTAAGGTAGCCTTCTATAGAGTCTCAGGCTTTCCTAATGCCTTGGGATCTGTAGATTACATCATATTATTATTATTATTATTATTATTATTATTATTACTATTATTAATATTAATGTTTATTTATAGGGTGCCACATGGTAGCGATGTACAGAGGCAATAGGGAATCCAGTAATTATTTGTACAATACACTATTTCACAGACAGGGTACAAATTCATAAAAATAAGGAATACAATACAAGTACACTAGAGAAATAAATTACAGTACAAAAATAGCAGAACACTATATATGGAAAATAGAGAAGCAGGATATGAGTGTAGAAGCAGATGAACAAGGGGAGACATAGACAGTAGAGAGAAAAGGTGGGAATTAATGAGGACAAGGTAGAGGGATGATGACAGAAAGGAGGAGGACATTGATAAATAGCAAACTTACAAAGATTGAAGGCAAAAGAAGATATTGAATTTGAATCAAAATAGCTCCCAAAAACACACTTCTGCTCTGCTCCCAGTAACTCTCTTTACACCATTATATAGTGTTTGCCTTGTGAGATCTTGCAGTAGCTATACAAAATGCAGCAATTTACATAAAAATCTAAAGATTTCAAGGCCTAAATATGATTTCAGCCTGATTTCATTATAAAAATAGAAAGTGCAGCGATTATCACAGAAATCACTGCGATTATAGAACAAAATTGATGCGCTTTCTGGAACAAAAAATCACTGTATAACACTGTTGATTTTAAATTGCCAAGCAAAAATGCACATTTGTCAATAAAGCCATTTCATTAAAGAAATCGCAAGAAAATCGCTGAGATGGCTTGCGATTTTTAGTAAAAATCCAGTAATTAGTAAATCCAGCCCTTAGAGTGACCTCTATATAATTGAACTAGTCAGAACACCAGATAAAGAGCATCCTAGTGACCACTGCCATATACAGACAGCATCCTGGTGAATACTACCCAATATATACAGCATACTAGACCTTTGTGCTATAGAGACATCATTTTAGTAACAATCCCTCATTACTGTCAACATCCTAGTTCTCTTCAAATTAAAAAGGGCTGCATATTTTTTTTTATTTATTTCTGTCTTTATTTTTAAAGAAATAATGTCTTAGCTAACTGGCAGTCTTGTCCTCTATAAAAATGGCCACCTCCATAGGCCTCAATGTAGGCAAATAGGACACAATTTCTAAATTCTGTCATCATACGGCAGGGAGTTGAGGCAATGATGTTGACGTTGCCAAACACTTTAAGGAGTCAAAGAGATCGTCCATTATTTAGGTAGTCTCTCTGGTATTCAGGGAGAGCTGGCAAGTATGAGATACCCTCATTCAATGAACATCATCTCAAGGGCAGACTTGCGTTTTCTGTAATTTTGAGATTACTTTTCTTCAGAATATACCTGAAGACATAAAACAATTGCAACAAAGTGCTTAAATAACAATACTGCCAGAAAAAAAAACATAAGGCCTGAAGGAGAGCAAACATAGGAAGCATAACTAGTTTCCAGCATAACGGTGCTGGAAACGATCAGTCACAAGCAAGTGGACAGTTCGGAGTTCAGAGTAGACAGCAGAATGTCATAAATAAAAAGGCGAGTGAACTAGCAGAGGACAGGAATCCAGGTCAGGTACAGGCCAGCCATAAAGCAAGCAACATCAGGACATATCTAAATACCCATACAGTCAATAGATTTAACAGAAATCTTTCTAAAGTTTAATATGTACAACATTTGCTATATGTCTTTTCTGAGAGCCTTACGCTAATCAGTTTTGTAAGTCTATATTGTAGACCTATGGGGATTAATATGTGCCCTCAATATTGCAGAACAGGACTGGACTGGGACTAGAAATGGTGTTTAATGCTCACCGGTCCACCTGCTGTGGGGTTCTGACTACTTGCATGACTGCATTGGTTCCTAAGTGATGCATCTTTTGCTGTCAGTCTGAAGCAAACATTCAACGAAGTAATCAGCTGAATCATAGAAGCCAATGGAGCCATGCAAGTAATTGATAGGTGGCATCCCCACCACCCAACCCCCCCAACCAAAATCCCCCAGCTTCACCTCTTCATTTGCACACCTCATCATGTGGAGGAGGCAGACGAACCTGTCAAATGAACCTGTTGTTTACTAGAAGGATGCACCTCTGATCATAGGCGTATCTATAATGGGTGCAGGGTGTGCAGTGCACACGGCCCCTCAGAACAGGGGGCCCTGTGGCATTCAACCTGCACCCAGGGTTGTCAGGGGAAGGGGGTCATTCGGTATCTATTTCTTCCCTCTAAGATCTTTCAGAGGGAATAAAAGATGCTGAATGAGCCCCCCATCCCTTCCTCCCTGCAGTGGGACTATCCCCATTCACAGCCAAAAAGGGGCGGGACTTAAATTGCTGTTAGGTTCCGCCCCTTTGAGGTCTGCATATTGGGATAGCCCTGACTCAGGTAAGGTGTGGGGGACACATGTACAAATCCTGCACAAGGGCCCCTCACTTCTTAAAATGCCCCTGCCTCTGATTAACATATATTTATCCCCCATATTTTTTCTGTGGCAAGTTTAAACCACCACATTTACCGCCAACCCATCTGAAAGGAAAATTACCCAAGTTAGAAAATACATCCTATAATTTTGGGAGGGAGGGAGAAACAAATTTTCAAAAGAAATTTTCAGTTAACAGTAGCAATTTATAATCTAGGTCACCTGACAAAACATCATCTGACTAAACATAACCACTCAAATCCCACCATATATTTACATATTTCTAGAAGCATCTGAACAGTGGGTTGCATAGGGGTTAGTGATTGTAAGTCCATGTTTAAGAAGGAAGTGGCCTCCTCTTTCCAACACAGAAGGTTAAATCCAGCAGAGATCCAGCACTGAAGTCAAGCTGCAACTGTGTTTGGAGCTGAATCCACCGCAAAGTGACCTGTGTTGACATAAAGGGTCCCAACTTTACTAAAATTAGGAGTAAAGAAATCACCGAGATTACATCAATAACTCTGCACACTTTCTAAGGGCCTCATTCATTAAAAACAATTTTTTGATGCGATTTTACATCGCGGACCATTGCAGCGACTTTATTTTTGCAATGTAGGGGTTAATGTATGTTTTGCTTTTTTTTTGTTTTTTTTTACACTGTACACGCAGCGCTGCATGATTACAAGTGTAACCATGTTGTGCTGATAGAATTACAAGGATCAGCTTTGCTGATCCTTGTAGTTCCATCAGTACAGCATGGCTAC
>WWET01001952.1:0-20895 GCA_011038615.1 Limnodynastes dumerilii | reverse complement strand
CGGGCAGTCACATTTTCATTAAAATGTAAACTAAGATCTGTTTATATTTGTAAAGTTTTGATTGTTTAAAAAACTAAAACTAAAAAACTATATAATAAATATTAGAAACAACTGTTCACGCTTTGTTTTGCATCAATTTCAACTATAGCGCCTCACTTTCTTTAGGTATTGTATTTATGATTAATACAATAGAATGGACTCTCGCCAATTTCCTCTTTTTCTCCCTTCAAATGCACCCCCCCATGTTGGCCACGCCCCAAATACAGTACTGGGGCGCTGCAACATACCCGTGCTCCGGGCACCATGGCAGCTAGCTACACCTCTGAGTGTGTTGCATTTGCATCATTTTGAATGTGTATGCACATTTATTGCTTTTGCATTCTGTTTAGTCATCTCTGTGCTATATCTTCCAGGCGATTACCATCCTCTTTATTTACCTTCCTCCTGGCTCTTATTATTTTAAATATGCAATGATGATTTTATTGACATCCATACAAATCATATCCTTATAAATCAGTGACAAGAAAATTGAGGGTTTTTCAAGTAGTAGAGGGTCCAATTTTAAAACAATGTGTGCCAACATAACAAACAACAGTGCACAGAGATTAGCCAGAGTATTATTATTATTATTATTATTATTATTATTACATAATAAGATACAATATAAATATAAAAATATCACAAAAATATAATAAAGTGAAGCAAGCACAGACAGGAAGGCAAAATGTGAAGTGTCAAGCTTGGCAGATCTGGCAGGAGGGGATAGAGTGCAGTGAGTGGGAGCCACTAGGTGGGGATGGGGTAAAAGGGTAGCAGGGGGGGACAAGAGGGTCCCAAAGTGAGGGGGGAGTGGTGGAAGAGGGAACAACACTAGGATGGAGGGCCCTGCTCACACGAGCTAACACACTAAGTGTGACGGATGAACTTACAGAAGTCATAAGGAAGGGGAAGAGTATTAATAGCTCACCAAAAATTGTTTTTACATTAACAATGCTCCCTGCAGCTTTCTAAAATGTTTAAGCCCCAACTAATAGTTATTACTATTACTAGTTATTGCTCCATTTTCAGATTACATTCAATAGTGGCATAGGGCATTTTAAAACTGCAATTGACTGGATACAGATTTCAGTTTTGCTGTTTGAAGCTCAAAACACAGCGCTAGTGGGGATCCGCTGGATCAAGCCTTCCATGAATGTGCATTGGAGGTCACTCCCCTTGCACGCATGTGGTTCCAACAGGGTGCCCCTACTATAAGGTTTCCAATCCACCCGCACTGGTGAATGATGTTCACGTCTTTTAAAAAGCTTCAATAATTATAATATGTAAAACATTTTGTATATTTTATATTCTGTTGCTGCAATTGATTGAAGTTAGTCATCAAGAGTTGCATTGCTCATAAGTAAAACACAGATTACTAACACAGAAACTCCATTAACATAAAAGATTTAGAAAATGTAATGTGGTAGGTCAATTATAGTTTATTTGAAAAATGAGCTGTCACTTTGGTTTATACTTGGTGCAGTTCTGCAAATGAAACATGAAATATTTCTTGACAAGTTAAATTGTTATGCAAATCAAAAATGAATTTCATGCAGATCGATGTTTTTTTTTACTTAATGTAAGTGACATTATTTGGACAATATCCATTTTCTAGCTTGCTGTATTAATGTTTTACCACTCACAGACAATGAGAAAACCTAAGTAATTTGAACACTAAATATTGATAATAAATAATATTTTAGTTGTTTGGTATTTTTTTGCATTTATTACCATCTATGAATTAGTATTAATGTGAAGATCATGTTTTATCTAGCTTCAATATTTATTAATACTTACCTGTGCAGCAATCCCCAGCATGCTTGAATGTGCAGAATCATAAAATATTCTGGCTTCTGTGATCACTAGGAAATACTGCATTGCACCGCACTGGGGACAGGTAAATATTATTAATGGTCTTTGGGGATCACATACTATCACAGCTCACATACTAGCCAGATAGCTTTGCTCTTCTATGTTTACTAAATATAACTGACACAGTGCTCCTTTAGGAAATGAAGAAGGCAGTGTTTTCAGGAAAATTAACCTCGTGCTGGATTACAGTAACAGAATAGAAATATTAAATTCCGAGCTGTTTTCTTTGTATTTTCCTTCTATCACAGTCATACACTTTCAGGACTGCCTTGTATTGGATCAGATCCTCAGATACAATTTTTATACATTGGTAAATCTGTGAAGACCTGCTGTTGGAGACTTGCTGTATCCACACAATCAAGCAGGCATACCTCTAACCTGTCCACTTGTATGGACAGACTTCCAAGACTCATACTCTACCTTAAGTTTTCCACCTTGTGTGAATGCAAAATGGCACTGGTTTGGATCGTTGGAATTTTCAGTCATTTAGCCCATCTATACTTCTAGCCCATCTGTGCTTTAAAAACTAAAAGATAAGGCTAGCAATAAAATAATAAATGTTCACAAAGACAAGGTCCAGACCAGAGGCAGAACTAGCCTAGAGTTGTGGGCCCAGGTGCAAAAAATATACTTTGGCCCTGATAATATCGCATGTAAGCCAGTGGGGAGCTTTGGCGGTGCGGTGATGACGACTGTGGGCCCTTGTATCAGCATGGGCACCGATGTTGTTGCACCTGTTGCACCAATGGTAGTTCCTCCCCTGGTTCAGACTTCTTTAATGCAAATATTTTCTGCTTCTTGTTACAGTCACCAGGGGAGTTTCTCACCGAGGCGCAGAGTCTATACCAGGAACAAGTTTTCACTAGAGCCCCTGATGGTGGGGATAGTCTGGGCTGCTGGCATCTGATAAGCTGTGGCCCTCAGCGATAGCTCCCAAGGAAGACCTGCAGCGAAGGTGCCTGAACTGGAACCAATTCACACCTAGGAACCCTTGCACCACAAGAAGTTTGCAGGAACCCTTGCTCACTAGACAAAAGGTCACAGTATTAAGATGATTGGCAGGAGCCCAGGCATACAAGAGGACTGGCTGGAACCCATGCTCCAGATACAGAAGGTAAGGTAAGTATGCAGGAATACTCAAGAGGATGGAAAGAACACAGATCTCCAACAAGCACCTGAGAAACTGCAAGGTGGAAATAGCAAGAGTCAGCAGGTGAATGGGAGGCTGGCACTGGAGGCTACAATGTAGTAATAAGTGCCCCATAGACAGGGTCCAGAGGACAGATACACACCACACTCTGTACACTGAAGATGAAAACAGTGGAGAAGCAAACAATGAGGAATACATGGGCGGTATGGAACGCAGCAGGAACAATGCAGATGAAACCTGGGGACGGGTTTCACAGGCTGAGGGATGACAGAGACAGCTACACACGCTGGAAGGGCAGAACACTCAGCAGAATAAACACACACTGCGAGGATGGTGCACACAGTGGGTTAGACACTGCGAGGATGGTACACACAGCGGGATACACACTGTGAGGAAGGTACACAGCAGGATACACACTGTGAGGATGGTGCACACAGCAGGATACACACTGCGAGGATGGTACACACAGGGGGATACACACTGCAGAGATGGAGGATACAGCGGTACAAAAACAGGGCACTGAGCAGATGGAAAGAACTCAGAGCAGATACAGGAAGAGAGATGTGGAAACTCACAACAGTTGGCAAGGAGAACGCTGTGCTGGACAAGAGAGATCATCTGCCGGCATGAGTGGTTTGCTGCACAATGAGACCCACAGACAGGGAAGACAACGAGACAGAGGCAGGCAAGGGAACGTGGAACGTGGTAAACGGGATAAACACAAAATGAATCCAAGGCAGAAGCTCAAGGAGAACACTCGATCAGATCGCAGGCAGATACGCAGGATACACCAGACCCTATAGCCAACGGGGAACTTTCCCGGGCTCAGACTATTTAAAGGACCTCCTACCAATCAGTAGCAACCTCAAGCAAGAGAGACTAAATTAGCAGACAGCTGAGGGAAACCAACCACATAGACCCAGAAGAGGAACTTCACATCCTGCTAGGATTTCTCCTGTAACACTTTTTATGAGCTGAAAACAGCTACACATGTGTGTGCACACCATAACTCCACTATGTACAGTGGGCAAGATCCTAAACTACATAAGCGAGCGATTTTACACTAGGTGCTGGTATAAAATCACCCATTAGTCTTTACAGAGCATCAGTGCGGCAGATGTTATGTCACGTAACTCTGAACGTACGTACCAGCCACGTATCAACAGTGTAACTACGAACGAAGGCGCGTGACAGCCATATGACACCCGTAATTACGCTTCGGAGGCGGGGTGAGGCATTTAAATCGTACCATATGGGCGTGCTTAGGCACTTACGTACGCGAAGCCTTTATGTACGTCAATAGTTACGCTTTGAAAAGTTAAGATAGGGTTTGGCAAGCGTAAAACGGCCAAAGTATGTATGAGCGAGGGGAGTGCACGGAAAATACGCTAGCGTAAATACGCTACACGATGAAACGTAACAAGCACTTCTGGATCTACCCCAGTATCTGGATCCCAAGGATCCACACTTTCATATTGGAAGTCTTTGCAGTGAGTTTTCTCCTTTGTCTGCCTATGAGTTGGTGTGGGTTTCTTGCTTGATTTTTTTTGCTAACCTCTTCCATTTAGTGTTTTGTGCTATTTAATATATATAGCCACAGTGGCTCTGATCTGATTATTGGCGTTTTTCATTAGCTCAGTTTTTACGGAACTTCTCACCAGGGCCTGTAGTCTAACTGATGCTTGATTTTCACTGTTTTCACTGTTACCCATAATGGTTGGGAAAGACTTAGCTGCATATCCCCCAGAAAGCAGCCTGTCACTCACCGAGCTCAGCGCCGGTCTGGAAACGGACCACGCTGGACCAGAGACGTGGAGTCTAGCCCCAAGCCAGGTATTCACGAGAGCCCCTGATGGTGAGGATGGACTTGGCCGCAGGCAAGAGGCAGGTCGTGGCCCTCTGCACAAGCACAAACACACAGAGACGGTGAGGCAAGATCCAAGGAGAGCATGGATAATAGTTGCAGGTAGTGGAAACACTGGTAATGAGGCTTGATACGATGACAGAACTGGAACCAGAGATGCAGGAACACTGGAGCAGGACTCCAGAATCAGAAACCGGACAGTGTAACACAACCAGGAACCAGGGAGCCAGAGCACAAGAACTCAAGGACACAAATCAGCAGACAAGATTAGCTGTTGCTCTGACGAGGCTGTGGAGTTAGTGAGCAAGGGCCTGATCCAGAACTACGCCCGCGGGCGTAAGCTGAAAAGCCGATCTGCGCATGCGCCTAGCAGATGTTGCCTGGCGTAGCTACGGCAACGTCCGATCAACAATCGGGCATCCGCAGGAACAGCGTAGTGACGCTGGAGGAGGCGTCCCCCAGCGTTACTACGTTAAGGTTAGTGAAGGTGGGCGGGGAGAGTTAGTTTAATGAGGGAGGGAGGGCTTAGCGTAACAACGCTCCTGGGCGAGCGTATTTTCCATTGCTTAGACCGGATGAAGTTAGGGTAGCCTTCAGCCGGCGTAAGCAAGGGAAAATACAGCCGCACGGGGGGAGTGTCGGGGAGAGTGGACGCCGATACACTGTGCTTTATTAAGTACAGCGCATCGGCGTAGTTCTAGATCAGGCCCCAAGTGATGAGGCAGTCCAGCAAAGTAATGAGTGCACCTGAGACACATTGCTGCAGCAGGGAATGAACCAGAAAGTGCAAAGGCAAAAAAAACCATGTGACAGGCTGAATTTAATGAAAGGCATATGTGCAGTGAACAGGGTACTGAAGGAATCATGACACAGCCTCAGGTGTAGCTATGCACTAATAACCAGACATAAAATAAAGAAACCAAAAAGTGTTTTATTATTGCACAAACATGATACTGCACAGGGTATAGCAGAGTACTGAAGTGAGAGCAACAAGAAAACAACAGTGACATAAACAGGAAATAATATCAGGTAGACAGCTTGCTATAAACAATAGATAGTACAGATACAAAAAGGAATCTAAAAATTGTATTGCACAAAGCATTTGTCACAGAAAGCACTAGATGCAGCTGTACAAAACAGGAGTCAAGATTAGCACTGAGCCCAAAACAAAGATAAACAGAATGCAAAAGATACAAGTGAACATAAATACCTAGAGAAACAGTCAAGAGGGTTACCAATACAGTGAGTGAAGAACAGCTGGTTCACATAAGCATAAGAAGGTAGCAAGCAATAGACACATATTTGGCAGCCAAGTAGGAAAATATGCAAAGACCAACAACCTGCTCAATGCAAGGCTGTAATAAATAGTTTCTAATCAGGTGCTGTTAATTAAACAGATAGGTAACAGTCTAAACAGCAGCCTCTAGGGGCACATCAGGACAATGTCCAAATATCCAGGAGGTGCTTAAGCCCAAAATATGCTCAGCAGGGTTAGGAGTCTATCAAGAAACCTGGTTTTCACTGGAGCCCCTAATGGTTGGGACAAACTGACCTGCAGGCTCCTAGTAATTCGTGACCCCTGTGAAAATGAGGTTCATATATAGACTCCTAACCCAGGTGAGCAGGTCTCATAACACAGACATCTATGTCACAAACCAATTGTTCTACTTACTGAAAGGGTAAAAAGCATTATTAAGCACTGGTTATAACAGCACAATATCTGCTCACAAATTTAGGTGGATCTTGCCAGCATTAAATTTTAACCCCATTTCAAGATTAAAATAACAGAAAAAAACAAGAACTATTTTATTCTTTAAAAAAAACTTTTTTTCAAGTATTCTTTGTATTTTATCTTTAAAACCTGATATACAGATTCCAACAACAATAGTACACAGTACAGTATACTCTGAATGATGTTTTCATTATTACTCAAATGCTCTCTCTCTGAGCATAATGTAACCGACTAAGAACAAACATGACATACAATATTCCCAGTAATCCCTTCCTCATATGGAAGCTATCCAAGGATTGAATCTCTGCTGCTCCTTGAAGCTTGTTTTATGGGCTGTGCTCACTAATGATCCATTTGTTCATCACATTGCAGAGAACAATGCTCACTGTGCACTTTCAATAATTGCAAAAAAGTCACCCTCCCCACAAGTTATTATCAGGTAATTCTGATAGATAATCCAGGCTGTCAAAAAGTCTTTTTTCATCCAAGCTGGCTTGCTGATAAATAGCCTGGTTCATAGCAATACCTATTACAGCAATATATTCCTAGATTTTCCTGCCAGAACACAGCTTCATCTTATGGAATACTGCATTCCAATCATCTTACACCAAACCTTGGTAATTCAAGTCTGAAGCCTCAACAGACCAATTACTGTTGCTCATGAAGCTTTGCTCATGACTTAACAGATAAATCAACCAGCAGTTTGACAAGAGTTCTTTAAACAGCTTCAGTCATTATTTTCTGTCTCCAAGCATGTTCATATTAGTGGGTAAAGATTTTACATCAACCTGTAGTAATGGCTAATATCACCATCTTGTGAAAACAGCTACCCCCTAAAGAAATGACAATAGGTAAGAGTACTGAAGATTCCTTAACCTCTGATGCACTGCCAGTAATAATTACTAACTGAATACGTCTTCTGCATTACATTCTCTCTTCAAAGCAACTGAGATGAGTGATTATCTGACTGAAAATTCTGGAATGCAATGTTTTATGTATGATACATCTGCTATCATTAACAGGGGGTTTTAACGGTAGGAATGATGAAGAAGACAAATGTATATTATGTTAATGAATGGTATAGAGCAAAAACTAATGATGTTATATCAACAATGTATATATATATATATGAATTTGTTTTAAACAGGGAAATTTGGGCAGTTCTCCCGGTATCCCGGGTGAGTCGGCAAAACTTCCACAAGCCCCGACCAGCTCAATTACAACTGTAATCCCTAGCAGTCAAGCCCCGCCCATCCCCTGAAATGCAAGAGATTACAGGAGTGATTGACAGGGGGCGGGGCTTAATGATGCGATTAGCATAAATCACGTCATTAAGCTCCGTTCCTTGCAGAAAGCTATGGCTTCCCTCTGGGTTCTCCTGGAGGAAAGCTCTAAAAAGTCTGCAACCCTTGTTTTAAAGCATGTCTGGGATAGCAACTGAGAGGGGGTGCTGTTTCAGAGTAGCTGTTTTGGAGATTTGTGGACCTCTGCCGGGGTTGAGCTCTCAATTTAAAAATACATGATATATGACCCAAAGTTGGAACTCTGACAGTTTTAGAGTTAAGACCACCAAACAGAGAAGCCTTGTAAGTGGCTGTTGGCTTATCATATATTTGCAAATGTATGTAACAAATTTCTCTGACTTTTATTTTAAAGATAGAATGTCATGGTTTGTTGCTGGTTAATTGCAAGAGTGCTGGGATGCCTTTTTTTAGTCTGTATTTGCAAAAGAAGGAGTCACTCAGGAAGACTTGAAATATAAACAAGGCCTAACCAGCCAGTTTATTAAATAGTTACCAATGTTTCAATCAGGTTATGATTTTCCTCAGGGTACAAAATAAATTAGTACCAAGTACCCTACTGCTGAGGAGTGACAGTTTCTACCATTGGATATATATTACACTGCATTAAACATCACATAATAGCAGGGTTGCCGACTCTCCCGGAATGTCCGGGAGACTCCCGAAATTCGGCCAGTACTCCCAGTATCCCGGGAGAGCCAGCAAATCTCCCGCAAGTGACTTGATGCCCGTGGTTTCACTGAAACAACGGCCTCAAGTCCTGCCCCCCTACCTAGCAACACTAGTATACTAGTGTTGCTAGGCACAGGAAGGGACTTGATGACGCAATTTTGCATATTTGAAGTAAAAATGGGTCAGTATGAGCCAGGGGGCGGAGCCTAATGCCGCAATTTGCATAACCTTCGTCATTAAGCCCCACCCCCTGCATACGTCGCTAGCTTCTATCCGGGATCTCCCGGAGGGAAGCTGCCAAAAGTCGGCAACCATGCATAATATGGATAATTTTTAAACACAATGCATTATCTACCCTAGGATCTGTTTATTAGAAATATATATTTTCAGACAAAAATAATAACAAAAATATATTTCAATTGGTAGGATATTAAAGTGGGTATTGTTTTATTTCTGTATACAACTGTACCTTATAAATCTGTCTAAAATTACTTATACCTAACTTATGCAACAAGATATGTTTACTGATAATGTAAATGGATATAAACAGTAGATATATTCTTTTTGTAAGTGTAATCATATGATATCATAGGAATTAATCTTACACAGGCATTTTATGTGGGGAGCATTTTTTCAGCAGCCCAGCCAGGTGATTACCTCATGCAGAACCTCTTTTTGTTCTGGTACCACGCTGGGAAATAAAAAGAACTGTTGGCAATACGATGAACATAATGAACAGGGGGCCTGACTGTGGGGCAAAAATAGGAATGTTTTATTACTATCTTGTAACATATACATTTAGGTAGGTAGTGTACTGGTTCCTTTTTTATAGAAAAAAAAGCACTGCTTTTGTGACTGTAGAAGGCCTGTCTCTTAATTTTAAACCCAGTGATATGACTACATTTGGATGATAAGGGAAATATTACTAAAAACACGATGAAGCTAGTCCACGTAGAATTACAAAAACATGAATTAATCCATCCAATCTCCTTGCTTTTAGACACTCTTAGTTGACCAGGGAATGAGTAACATATGCCACATGCATATGCAAATTTATTGGCAAATACTTGCTAACACATGTAGTGCAGCTGGTTACACAACTTCAGTACATGTAATTATGACTTTATAGATTTTTTTTTTGTTTTGGGTCAATTTAAATCTATTACATTTATAATTAAAAAAAGTTTACAATTTAGTATTTATTTTTTTTATTAAAAAAACACAATTTTGTTGAAAAAACTAATTTTAATTTTTACAAAAATAACACAAAAAAAAGAAACAAGCTCAAGCAAAATGCTGACAAGCGCAAGCAATAGAGTGACAGAGAATCACTGATTTCTTTGTCACAGAGGCTGCAGTAAATGATGAAAGGGGCAGAGAGAAAACGCAACTCCTCTTTCTGTCCCTTTTATGTATATTGAGCACATAGTATTTTAATCTAGCACTACTATAAATCCACCATAGCTACAACAATTTAAGAACATCTGTACTTATCCAGTTTTAGGTAAAATTGGCAAATATATACAGTTGTGCTCGGTCAATCCTTTCTCAAAACAGGAGAACTTCTGCCATACATGGCGGGAAATTGTATGCATTGGATAACCTGCTGGGGAAAGTTAAATAGGGCTTCAGAAATCATTAAACCTTTCTACCTGCTTCCTGCTAAGATCAGACAATGGAGCTGACATCACCCTATCAATGTCCAAAAAAGAGTGTATGACTCATCCTGTGAATAGAATGGGTGCTGGCAGATCCATTGTCTGATCTCTGCAGGATGCAAACAAAATTTTTATGTAATACCACGTTCACACTGCCTCCCTGGCAAAAACCCAGGTTATTGCCAGGGCACACATCAATGTATAACCATACCTTAATTGCTGCCTAATGTAACAAGATGTCTTGTTGTACAGATGTTCTTTCAAATAAAAATAATTTGAAAAAGAAAAAAAAGCTCACGAACCTCTTCCTCCTTCCAATGCGCCATGTCTGATCTATCTCTCTCTGTCTTTATCAGCAGCATACTATTGACGTCATGTAAAGACGTCTCTCTCCCCCAATCAGCTTCTTTCAGTGAGACTCAGGTTGAAAAGCCCAGATTGCGCCATTCACACTGGCGGCTAGCCGGGTCTGACATGGGAATAACCCTGCAAATGTCCCGGGTCATTAGACCCGGGTTGCAGCAGGCGCACTCGTTCATACTGAGCCTCGACCCAGGTCGTTAGGGCTTGCCCCGGCAATATCCCAGGTTTTTGGCTCATTGTGAACGGGGTATAGGGAAAGGATTTAAGCAATGACTAATAGTGATATGTGTTACTTTTCATTTTACCTAATCATATCTGTGACTCTTCAAGAATTATTCATAATTGCCTGTAGACATATAACTTCTGTTTGGTGTCTTTATTACAAGACCTTTGGAGTGCACTCCTATCATAACTATTATTGATGGATATCATCCGTAAATGTAAAATTGAATAAAGCTTCTTCAGAAAAAACAAGCATAACATGCCTAATAAATACCAAATTGCTTGCACTGATATAACAGATCTGATTATTTCTTCTCTTAGAGACAGTTGTATTTTACTTTGTAGGGACTTTTACATTCCATGTGCATTTTTTTTAAATGAAAACAAACTTGATTGGCATATTTTTCACAAAAAAACTATTTAACTATTTTAGTTCTAACAAACTTACTCATCAAAGTTTAAGTAGTTATGAGAGAGAATGTAGTATTAATACAATTTATGTGCTTTTTTACAGGCTGGATGCCCACTGAATATGTCTTTTTAGTAGTCACCATTTATAATTTTAATTATTTATTTATTATTTATGTATACAATATATGCTCCTATATGTAACTCACTCTTTATGTGAAATGTTTAGCCTCTGTTTTGCACTTTACAAATAATATAAACACTTTATGGTTCTACGAAATAAATGACTTGTTATGTGTTAGCATAAAATATTTATACTTTTCAAAAAGTCCCATTCAATATGTTAATATTGTAGACTCTTAAACATAAAACATATTGAAAATACAGTAGGATCTCTTGTGGTTATGGCTCACAGCTCATACAATTTAGAAATTCCTGCGCTTTTTAACTTGACTCTCAATAAAATTTCTATTTATTTTTTTTCTAACCATATGCTGGTTTCCTTCTTTTATAAACCATCTCGTGTTCCACAGTTTTCAGTGCTGTAGCAAATCTAAATAAATGACGTTAACTGCATTTCCTTAATGAACATTTCTATGCACCTTTTCATAGAAGCCAAGTTATTTTGGCATGCTATAGCCTTCATTTCAGATGTATAATTGTGTGATATACATACATCTGCTGTCTCACAGACACATGAGGCAGACATATGTATATATGTCATAATCAGAGCACTATTCACCTAACTACTAAATGCAGACTCTACACACAATAATCTATAAAATGAAAAGATGTACACCCTCTACTGGCGCTGTACCAGCATTTTTGGTTAAACTGGGGTGTAGGGAGTGAGGATCTGGGGTGTGGGGATTGAGGATGTAGATCGCCATCTCAAACGGCCCTTTTAGGAAAGGGCCATTTTCTACCAGGCTACAGCAAACATGAGGCAGCTGGATCTGTTCTAACACTGTAACAGCTTAGGCAGCTGTTTGTCACATGAGTAGAACAACCATTGGTCTGCAGATGGTCACTGGCAGTTCTGTAGTGATAAGGGGCTATTCTGTTAATGCGTCTGACAGTCACATCTTTTTTGCATTTGTAAGATGGATTTGCATATATGCGGAATGGAAGTGGGTGAAGGTTGTCCATGGTATTCGGATGCCTACCAGTACATATGCCCCCTTTTTCTCACATTTCATAATCTCCCCAATCTCTTATTTTGTCTCCTAACAGCACCTACATAATGATTCCCCACGAAAACTCCATATGTTGTTTAGGTTGTTATTTTCTTTGCATATTCATGTAAGTGTCATTTATTTTCCTCCCAGACATTCATCTAAATTCTCTACAACTCACTGTTCTTTGGAAATGAAACAAAGCCAAAAACCTCCAACTAACAATCCATGTTTGACTCACTCTCAATATCTCCTATAGTTTCTCCAACCACAATAGCTAATCCAGCGATCTTGTTGCCTTCTATCTATGATATATCTTGCTTAGCTACATGAACCCAGCCTATTACCAGAACTTCCTCTTTTTCCACCTGACACTCCAATATTAAGGAGCTGACCTTTCTCAACACCTCTTAGCTGTTATCTTCTCCTATGGACATGTCACTACTTCTATTTTTCTTAAGCCCAGCAGCGTCCTCAATTTAAATGTGTATATACACATGTGTATGTGTGTGTGAGGGGGTTGATGCCACTTACACGCCAATAAATCTTATGAAAATAACTGATACAACGGTAAGCTTTGGCAATTTAATCAATATCACATTTTACCTGTATATCGCAACAGAGATGCAGCATGTCCAGTGCAATCTATCGGTATGATGTCCTATTCACCTCTTTTATCATCTTTTCTTTTCTTTGTGTTCTTTATGAGATACGACTCATTTTCATGCTGGCAGTAAGGAACTCACTATCATATTTTCTGTGCTGGCTTTTCAGTACATGTATATGGGGCTTCACCATAGTTAAATATTTTGCCATCTGCTAATAAACTGTATTTATTTATTGTTTTAATATTTAACAACTTCTAAATCTTCAGTTAAATTATTTTTGGCCTGCAAGCTGGTTTAAAGTCACCAATGAAGGGAAAAGGCTGTATATAGTATATCCATTGCTTATCACCACCCCTCTGAGAGGCCAGAGCATAAGGGGGTACACAGATCATTACTGTTCCTAACTGTGAGTGCTCTAATATCGTTGCAGCAGCTTTAGTATGAAGACACCCATTGCATTGTATTCGCTGATGCTGTATAATTCTCTATAATGTTTTACATTACATTTTTACTGAGAGATGTAAAATGTAACACACCATAAATTAACTGAATCGAAACATTTTCCAAGAATGTTTGCCAAAAATAATAGTTATGCTTGTTGCCAAGAAGTAGATTTTCTAATGTAGATCTAGTACTTCTTAACCCCAATCACATGGTAAATAAGGAGGTCTTGACTCAATAGGGCTCTTTGAGTAAATGGCAGGTTGTGCCATGTAAAGGCACCTCAAATCTAATTATTTCTGCAGAAAAATAACTATATAAAAACATTTTTATATTTTTTTAATATATAAATATATTTTTCAAATATAGCATTTACTTAACACACTTTTCTTCCTAAAATAAAATTTGTTGCATTTCAGATCCTTGTATGTAATTATATTTTATTAAATCTATAAAAAAAAAATACAACATGGCTATTCGGGAGTTTGAGAGCAATTGTCAAAAGAAGTCCAAAACCATGCTGAGCTAAAGGAGGAGGTTTCATGAGAGAGAGAGAGAGAGAGAGAGAGAGGGAGAGGGAGAGGGAGAGAGAGGGATAGACATCGGAACTGGTTAAAGAGAGAGGAAGAGGTCAAGAGAGAGAGAGAGAGAGAGAGAGAGAGGGAGAGGGAGAGGGAGAGAGAGGGCGAGGGAGAGGGTGAGGGCGAGAGTGAGCACTCTGGCTGGGAAATTGATAGCTTTCGATCCCAGGAGCACCAAACACGGAACTCCGAATGGTAAGTGTAAATTTTACCCCAGCCCTTTCCCTGATCCTTACCCTAACCCTCCCCTTCTATGGCCCTAAACTTAATCCTGCCTTCCCTGCAGCCTGACAATAATCCTCCCTTCCCCGCAGTCTAGGACTCCACTCCCTGCAGCCTAACCCTATGCCTCCCTTTCCCACGCAACCTGACCCTAAGCTTCCCATCCCGGCATCCTACACCTAGACTCCCCTACCCGCAGGCTGATCCTAACCCTAACCCTCCACTGCCATGACCCTAACCCTAACCCTTCCCCAGAGCCTAACCCTAAAAGTACCCAAAGAGGTTACTCACTTCTCTGGTGGGGTCTGCGGCTGGGGCGACAGGTCCAGTGGGCGACATCCGAAAAAGAATGGGTAAGTATACTACCCATTCAAAAAAAAATTCTACATTGCTGTGTTTTGAAATAGAGACAGGCAAAAATGAGCTTTTAGTTGTCTCTATTTCTAAAACAGCCATTGACAGTTGCACTAACAAATGAAATAATTATGTTATTGTTATAGTTTTACACAGCACATAAAATCTGGGAGTGATAAAGTCTTTTGTTGTATTTTGCCATCAATAAAAAACATGTGTAATGTATTTGTGATTTATTTTGGAAATAGTTCATGGAAAAACTTGCAACCATTGGTAAAAACAAAACATGCCTTAAGGTGAGTATGACTTCATACTAGAAACTATGTTTTACAGAGCACCCAGGTTTATATATTGCTAGTAGTAGATAGGCAGGAAGGCAATCAAAGCAGCTAATTGTATTCACAATGAGAGCCACAGCTTGTCATCTATCTATAAAGGGTGGGCTCATGAGGGCCCTGATCCATAAGCGATCAACAGCTGATGCCGGCACCTTCAGCCAGCCACTCCCCCTCTTACCCACCCCCACCCTTGNNAAAGTGGTTCAGTGCTGGGCCCCCCCCACTGGGAGAGAAAAAAAAAAGGGGGGGGGGGGGTGTGATATAAATGCAAAAGGGCTTGGCAAAGGGTTTCCCTGCGGGATACTTAAGGTATGAATTGGTCTGAATTACAAAATCTGTACAATGGCCTCCGCAGTGGAGGTTACCATATAGAAAACATACTTAAGTATGAATCAGGGCCCAGATTACTATGTTTTCTAGTTACTTATGGCTTTACTTGACTGCAATTGTTAATATTGAACATAGGTTGAACTTGATGGACTGGTGTCTTTTTTCAACCTCATTAACCATGTTACTGTTACCAGCTTTGTACTTGCTTTTGTAGCAGAATTAATTAAATTTAAGGAATCTTATTATACTATAACATATAAAATAATAGGAAATAATTAAAGTCATTGTTTATGTGAGAAACTAGTATACAAACATTGTGGTGACTACCAAATAAATGATTTGATTTCAAAGCATTTCCATTTTAAGCATCATCACTACTCACCTTCATTGCACCTTCATGTCATGTGGTTTCACACCTGCATGATGTGATTTGCTGCATATATCATTCTCAAGGCCTGTCCATTTGTCAAGTAAAGCTGAGCAGGAACTGGGATGGTGACCTACTGTACTGGGGAACTAGGAACATTCTCTGGAATTCTGGAAATTTCGGGGAGTGGACAAATAATGATTGTCAGAGTAATTTAAGCAGGAAATAATAATTTTCTCCTCATTAGGGCTGTGCTACACAGAGATCACTGAATTTTGTTACCTCAGTTACTTACCTTGAATCAGCCGTTAGTTTTAACAGTTGCGCTGAAAACTGGGACATTTCACTTCTGTGTAATAATCATACTTGGTGGCAATTCTTTTGCTTCCTAAAGAAAAAGCATGATCCTCACAGTTACCCAACATCTTGGCAGAAGCTTTAGAAACACTTGACTATACCTAACTTTCCTCCCCTTCATTAAATAAATGCACTGACAATATAAATGTACTCGACAAAGATTTAAACATTTTTATGCGTGCTGATCTGAGATTTTTGGATCTGTGGGGATCCATAGTCACTGGGCTGCAAAATCCAAGCATTTGTGTGATCACTCCATGAAACCCTCCACCCCAACCATTAAACTTCCCATACCCATCTGTTACCAGATCCTACTTGTAAGTTTTCCGACTTGAGCGATCATAAAATGGCAGTGGTTCTGACGTGGTTATGTAGTTTATTGGCATGCCTATACTGTACATTGTAATACAATGCCACACCCACTTTCCAGTGCAACCTGCACCCCAGTAACTCGGAAGTTGTCGGAAGAATAATTTTTCTTAAGTCTGGATAGGGCAAATTGCATTCCTCCTAGAATGAAAGCAGCAGAGCGCACTAGTGGGTGAAATTCAATTTAAACATAGGGAATTAAGGATGAAATCTGAGTTTTGTTAGAGCAGAGAAAATATGGCTGATTGCCCAGCAGCTTTAGTGCTTCTTTATAATTTTGATTTATTCCTATAAAAATATTTGCTTATCCTAGTAGTAATGGTTACTGTTTTTCTTCAGTACTAATATTTGCTAACTGAAGGTTTAATTATTTTTCTAAACCACCAGTACTTTTACATTCATGTAATATTAATCATATTATGAGTTAGAACAAATCAATTACATTGTATTATACTTTTAGCTGTGACCTAGAAAATGCAATGTTTTCAATTACATTGTATTATACTTTTAGCTGTGACCTAGAAAATGCAATGTTTTCCGGCTTACTATATACAATTTTAGGAAGATTGCTAAGGTAGTGTTTTGACAGCCTAACATAAATTCAGTTCTCCAACAAATGTTTCATCAGACGTTGCAAAATAATTCATATCACCGTTTGCTGAGATTTGTATAACAGATAATTATGTCATTATGTTGACCTCGTTTCTCTATCTATATATTTCTAATCAGTAAACACATTTTTAAAACAAAATAGGAGTAATTAGAATTCACACACAGTAAATAAATCAACAGCTTGATGATGAAAATGAAATAAATGAAATAAAAATTGAAAAATAAATGATGGTCTTGCATTGTTAATTCTTTAATATTAAGTTACATGACATACAGTAAAGGGTACTATATGAAATTTGTAAACTGTCCTATTTATAATATTAGTGGTGCCCGTTATGTAAGGGGTAAGCTTGTTAGGAAGGCTGTTGTGGTTTTGTATATCTCTAAATCTAGGAATTTAAATAATTTGAAGGTGGGAAAGAAAGCACTATGATGTGCGTGGGTCTGTTTTTGTAAAATGGCTTATTTCCAGCATATATAGTAACAGGTGTATTGCAGTTACATGTGTCAACAGAACGCTGTTTAATTCAGCTGCTCCCATTATTTAATTGGGCCCAGACACACAGGGGCTGATCCAGAGTTTGGGAGTAAGTCCTACTATGTCAGTTAAACCATTTTGCAATGTAACGGGTGCTAATTAATATTTTGGCATGCAGGGAAAATATTTTACTTTTGCACATAGACCTCACACACTGCATAGCTTTATGTTTAATCTATAAAAATAGAGCTGAGCTAAGAAACTTCACCTCTCAATTCTAATTCTGGTTTCATAGTTTAAATTTGCCTCCCCTTGCACTTCAACATGGTATTGCTCAGGTCTACACTTACACTTATAAAAAGGTATAAGTGCAGCTCTCAATCAGCCCCCACAGTCTGTGTCTGAGTATAGAGTCATAGGGCTGATCCAGACCTACGCAAATAATATGCCCTTTTGCGTAGCGTATTTACGCCAACGTACCTACGAAGCACTTCCCAATGCACTCCCCTTGCTCGTACTTATTTTTGCCATCTTACACTGAGCAAACTCTACCCTTACTTTTCAGAGCGTAACTGCTGGCATCCGTAGTCTTCATGCATAGTTACGACGCTAAGCACACCCATACTGTACGATTTAAATGCCTCACCCCACCCCGAAGCGTAATTACGGGTCTCGTAAGGCTGGCACGCCCCTTTGTGCGTTGTTACGATGCTGTTACGCTCAAGGCCCATACGCACAGAGTTACTTTGCGTAGCGCGCATGCGCAGTAACAACTAAGTGGCGCTTTTACACTTACGGCAAGTGTAAAATCACGGGCGGTTGTAGGTCTGGATCTGCCCCATACAGCTTAACATCATGTTTCTAGACTCCTCTGTATCCTTGGATTTTAGCTTTTGGTTATTGTTGTTCCTATAAACCTTACATTAGATTCCCCATTATTTCAGTTATTGTGGTGTGTCACAGTCCTCTGCAATTGATCTGGAATTATTTACTGTGGAACTTTACCTATTCACCCATTCTGATACTCCTTCATGCTGTTTCCATCTGTACTATTATGAGATGCATTCCACTGGTGAGGTTATTCCAGCTCTGTGTACATGAAACTCCTACATGCTAACACCTGCACTGGAACAGGATCTACCAAATAGTCTACCTATTGAAACTCTTCAGATGTGTGCAATTATTTGTGTGCAATAGAACCTGCACAACTATCAGATGTCATATTCTCAGAGAAAGTTCCGACAGAATGAAACGCGTCGCCATTATTGGACCAGTATGATACATGCTGACATTATATATGGACCTGAACCTGGATTGTTGCACCTTAATCACTACAACTATTTGTGGAAAATCAAATTTAATTCATTTGTGGCCATCACGTTTTATCTACTATTTCCTAATTGGATCCTGTGAACTCCACGTGTTATAGAGATACCGGTGAACTGATTACTTCATACTACTACCGAGGTGGGTTTGTTTGGAGAGACTTTTTTGCCGGAGACTCGAAGGGGACTAATACACGGAAAGTATCCATTGATATTTATGATACTATTATTTCCAGCGTATGGTCGGTCCTTTTAACAAGGACTGTCAGTATGCACATATTTTATGTTTTATTGCATGGTGTGTGTATATATATGCCATTGACTTTTGTATTGGTCCTCAAATCTTTCTAATTTTTATTTCCATATGCTTCAGATTATGCGTGTTTTATGGTTATGGTTTTTAACTGGTAAAGATTTTTTTTTTATGGTTATGGTTTTTAACTGGTAAAGATTTTTTATTTTCTGAGTCTATATTCAGCCATTCTACCGTATTATTGGCTGCTGAATACATTAATCTTAGTCTATGTATGTGTGTATGTCTGTTAGGGAACTTAGAATGTAGATCCAATGGGACAGGGACTGAGGTGAATGTGAAATATTCTTTGTAAAGCGCTACGTAATTTGAACTATATAAAAACCTGTTGTTAAATAAATAAATAAATACACGAATAATTAAATGTGATGGAGATTACAGTGTTACTGTCACTATTGTAAATTTCAGTCTTCAATCTGTGTATTAGATTGAATGTCAGTACAGACTTTTCATAAGGAATAAACCAAATGATGGTCTCCCTACTTAAAATTATTATGAATATTTGCATTATAGGGACAGATCCTGGGCTACGCATGCTAGTGTATTTATGCTAGCTGGTGACATAAAACGCTGTATGTACTGCGCATGTGAGCGTCTGATATTACGCCATGTAGCTCTGATTGTGCGTAACTATGAACAAAGGGGCTTGACATCCATACGACACCCGTAATTGCACTTCCGAGGCAGGGTGAGGCATTTAAATCGTATAGTATGGGTGTGCTTAGGCACTTACGTACGTGAAGCCTTTACGTATATCAGTAGTTACGCTTTGAAAAGTTAAGGTAGGGTTTGGGAAGCGTAAAATGGCTAAAGTACATACGAGCGAGGACAGTGCATTGAAAATACGCTAGCGTAAATACGCTACTCGATAAAACGTAACAAGCACTTAGGTCTGGATCCGGCCCATAGAGTGTAAGTTTGCAGTCAGAGGCCTCTTACCTACCCAGTCTATCTGTTACCACCCAGTGGGTGTGGGTCCCCGGTTAGAACGGCCCTATGTTGATAGGGCTGTTTCCTCAAAGCCACTTTTGAACTTTCGATTGTATATGCCTCGAGGAGCCTCCTTTCCTGGCAGCCTGACCCTAACCCTCCCTTCCTTGCAGTCTTACCCTAACCCACCATCTCCCGTAGCCTGACCCTAACCCTCCCTCCCCTGCAGCCTGACCCTAACCCTCCCTACGCCGCACAGAGAGGTTACTCACCTTTCTCTCGGTCCGGAGGAGATTGGGTGAAGTATGCCGAACGGCGTACTCACCCATTCTGAAAAAAAAAGTAGAAAATGGTAAGTATTCGAAATAGGGACATCCAAAAAGCAACTTTCGGAAGTCCCTATTTTGCAAATGAGAATTTCTTACCGGAGAATGCCACCCAGTGTTGTTGTGATGATTGTTAAAATTGTAAAGCTCTATGAAATCTGTTGGTGCTATATAAAAACCTGTTAATAAATAAAATAAAATAAATAAAATATTTGATGTCAACTATTAGAGATGTGCGGGCTCATTCTCAGAGAACCGAGCCCACCCGAATTTGGGGATCCGAGCACAGCACGGATTTCCGTGCCCGCCTCGGTTGACGTCACCGAGGCCGAACTTCAGAATCCCGCATCAGATCTCGCAGGGTTTTGGCATTCACCGCTTGATGAAGCAGCACAGAGGAAGGAGTGAGGGAAGCAGCAAAGGTAAGTAAGAGAAATACTGGGGGAGCTGGACACATGATGGGAATACTGGGGGGGAACTGGAGACCT
>WWET01001951.1:274301-288355 GCA_011038615.1 Limnodynastes dumerilii | reverse complement strand
CCTGTCTCCTTGCTCACCCCGTGTCTCTTCACTGACCCCCTGTCTCCTCGCTGCCCCCGTGTCTCCTCACTGACCCCCTGTCTCCTCGCTGACCCCGTGTCTCCTCACTGACCCCGTGTCTATTTGCTGACCTCCTGTCTCTTCTCTGACCCCGTGTCTATTTGCTGACCTCCTGTCTCCTCTCTGACCCTGTGTCTCCTCTCTGACCCTGTGTCTCCTCAGCCACCGTCATTCTGAATGAGTTGAACTGGACGGATGCCTTAGAAAACGTCTTCATCCAGAACCGCCAGGAGGACCCCACGTTGCTGTGGCAGGTTTTCGGCAGTGCCACCGGCGTGACGCGATACTATCCAGGTACACGCACAGCGGCAGCTCTGGGGGGGGTTGGGTCAGGATCTGCAGTAACGGGTAATAAGCATAATAATAATTGTCTGTCTGTGCAGCTACTCCCTGGAGGGCACCCAGTAAGATCGACCTGTATGACGTGCGCCGGAGACCCTGGTGAGTGCAGCTATCTCTCTCCCATATAACATCTTTCCTGCACACTGCATGTAGCAGCTCTCTCTCTCTCTCTCTCTCTCTCTCTCCACTCTCCACCACCATCTCTCTGTCTCTCTCTTTCTCCCTCTATCTCTCGTCTGCCTCTCTCTCTCTCTCTCTCTCTCCTTCATTCTCTCTGTCTGTCTCTCTCCTATTCTCTTTCTCCCTCTATCTTTCGTCTGCCTCTCTCCCTCTATCTCTCGTCTGCGTCTCTCTCTCTCTTTCCTTCTATCTCTCTGTCTGTCTCTCTCTCTCTCTCCCTTTCTTCTTCTATCTCTCGTCTGTCATTCTCTCTCTCCCCGCTCCCCATCTCTCTGTACCCCTATCTCTCCCCCCCACCACCATCTCCCTCTATCTCTCTGTCTGTCTTTCTCCTATTCTCTTTCTCCCTCTATCTCTCGTCGGCCTCTCTCTCTCTTCCTCCTTCTATCTCTGTGTCTGTCTCTCTCCTATTCTCTTTTTCCCTCCTCGTCTGCCTCTCTCTCTCTCTCTCTCTCCCTTTCTCCCTCTATCTCTCGTCTGCCTCTCTCTCTCTTCCTCCTTCTATCTCTGTGTCTGTCTCTCTCCTATTCTCTTTTTCCCTCCTCGTCTGCCTCTCTCTCTCTCTCTCTCTCCCTTTCTCCCTCTATCTCTCGTCTGCCTCTCTCTCTCTTCCTCCTTCTATCTCTGTGTCTGTCTCTCTCCTATTCTCTTTTTCCCTCCTCGTCTGCCTCTCTCTCTCTCTCTCTCTCCCTTTCTCCCTCTATCTCTCGTCTGCCTCTCTCTCTCTTCCTCCTTCTATCTCTGTGTCTGTCTCTCTCCTATTCTCTTTTTCCCTCCTCGTCTGCCTCTCTCTCTCTCTCTCTCTCCCTTTCTCCCTCTATCTCTCGTCTGCCTCTCTCTCTCTTCCTCCTTCTATCTCTGTGTCTGTCTCTCTCCTATTCTCTTTTTCCCTCCTCGTCTGCCTCTCTCTCTCTCTCTCTCTCCCTTTCTCCTCCCTTTCTCCCTCCCCCCCCCCACCATCTCTCTTTCTCCCTCTATCTCTCTCTCTCTCTGTCTCTCTCCTATTCTCTTTCTCTTTCTCCCTCTATCTCTCTCTCAGTCTCTCTCCTATTCTCTTTCTCCCTCTATCTCTCGTCTGCCTCTTTCTCTCCCTTTCTCTCTCTATCTCTCGTCTGCCTCTCTCTTTCTCTCTTCCTCCTTCTATCTCTGTGTCCGTCTCTCTCCTATTCTCTTTCTCCCTCTATCTCTCGTCTGCCTCTCTCTCTCTCTCTCTTTCTCCCTCTATCTCAGTGTCTGTCTCTCTCTCTCTCTTTCTCTCCCTCTGTCTCTCGTCTGCCTCTCTCTCTTTCTCCCTCTATCTCTCGGTCTGTCTGTCTCTCTCTCTCTCTCTCTTTCTCCCTCTATCTCAGTGTCTGTCTCTCTCCTGTTCTCTTTCTCCCGGTCTTCCTCCTTCTATCTCTGTGTCCGTCTCTTTCTCTTTTCCCCTCTGAGTAGTTCTGTCCAATTTTCATTTCACGCTTCATCACTCCTAGAAAATGCCTAAAATAACAGTCGAAGCTCCTGTACAAGTGTGTGTGTGTTAATGATGTGTGTGTGTTAATGATGTGTGTGTGTGTTAATGATGTGTGTGTGTCTTAATGATGTGTGTGTGTCTTAATGATGTGTGTGAGTGTGTTAGTAGGATTTATACAGTTTGCCAGGTTAATATTTTCTATTATTGTGTTTTTGTTGGCAGGTTAATGTTACATTATCATATTTATAGAATATTATGAGTTCCTCCCTTTGTCTGGTGTAATCACAGAGACCCCTCAACCAGACTGTGACTGCATTATATATATATATCTCCGGCATCTGTGTCTGTGGTTATATTATCATTTTGATTGTTATTAGTAATATTACAGCATCTGATCTGTGTTTGTCAGGTACATCCAAGGCGCCTCCTCCCCGAAGGACATGGTGATAATAGTTGATGTGTAAGTATTTGTGTGCAGCGTGTATGTAACATGTGATATGTGTGCAGTATGTAACATGTGATATGTGTGCAGTATGTATGTAACGTGATATGTGTGCAGTATGTAACATGTGATATGTGTGCAGTATGTATGTAACATGTGATATGTGTGCAGTATGTAACGTGATATGTGTGCAGTATGTATGTAACGTGATATGTGTGCAGCGTGTATGTAACATGTGATATGTGTGCAGCATGTATGTAACATGTGATATGTGTGCAGCGTGTATGTAACATGTGATATGTGTGCAGCGTGTATGTAATATGTGTGCAGTATGTATGTAACACATGATATATGTGCAGCGTGTATGTAACACATGATATATGTGCAGCGTGTATGTGACATGTGATATATGTGCAGCGTGTATGTGACATGTGATAAATATGCAGCGTGTATGTAACACGTGATATATGTGCAGCGTGTATGTGACATGTGATATGCGTGTGTCTTGCAGCAGTGGCAGTGTGAGCGGTCTGACTCTGAAGCTCATGAAGACCTCTGTCATGGAGATGTTGGACACACTGTCTGATGACGACTATGTCACTGTGGCATCTGTAAGTGACCTGTAATCTTATTATCCAGACATAAGGCACTAGACATTCCAGCAGCTTAAAGAGCAGGACATAAATAATGATGTATAGTAAGAGCAATTACCCGGCTATAATATAATATAATATAACATGTATGGAATGACGAGTCCACCGCTGTCTGTCTCCTCTGAGCGACTTCATTAAGGCCCCGATCCAGAGCTGAGCTGAATGTGAATGCATTGTGTGCGCCATAGATACGTTGGTTAAAGTGCGATCCAATAGCGCACATAATGACACACAGCAGCTAAACGCAACGCAGCCACTACACAGCCTCATACATTACAAGAGCAGCAGAAGCGAGGGGGCCCTTGTGCAACTGCAGAGTGTGGATTGGTTCATTCCTGTCACAGCAGCTTGAATGACTGCAGTCTGAGTTTACTTCTCCCATTTGTGATTCCATTGGGAGATCAGACTGTATTCAGAGATAAGAGAGAGTTAGGTGCGTGCCGACCTCCACCTAACTCTCCTGTCCAGTCCTTCCTCCTAACCTACTACATACTGAATCTAGGTACTTAACTGGGTTAGGAAGATCGTGTAAATAAGCTACCACGCATGCAGAAGCTTCTTAAGTGTGATTCCAGTGCGTTGTCTCTAAGATATAATATGCGAAAACTCTGTATCATTCACAGTTTCACGAGAAGGCGGAGCCTGTGTCCTGCTTCCGCCAGCTGGTCCAAGCCAACGTGAGGAATAAGAAGGTGATAAAGGAGGCCGTGCAGGATATGGTGGCTCGGGGAACCACAGACTACAAGGCCGGGTTTGAATACGCCTTCAGCCAGCTGCAGAATGTGAGTGTCTCATCAGTGGTATCTCTGTGTCTTAGTGAATGGATGGGTGCAGTATTCTATTATATCCTGCAGATGTCACTGTAACTTCCTGCAGAGAGTGTGGGGCAAAAATTTCACTGTGGGTTACAAGAGGTCATTGAATGAATGAATGAATGAATGAAAGGTTATAATGCAGGGGAGGATGTGTTATTCTTGTGTTATATCTATTTTATTCTTATGTATTCCTGACATTATTGGTTATTGACAAAGCAATAATCTTATTAAGTCACTATTTGTGTCCCTACATGTGACAGACGAATGTCACACGTGCCAACTGCAACAAGATGATCATGATGTTCACGGATGGAGGGGAAGACCGCGTTCAGGACGTATTTGAGAAGTACAACTGGCCTAACAAAACTGTGAGTGGTCTGGGGGGGGGGGAGGACCTGTATTGTAAGACGTTCAGTTTGATGTTGCTGGGATTCTTGGATCCAGATGAATTCAGCAGATTCTTGTGTCCTCTATGGAAGGTTACTGATTGTTAGGTCGGTCACTGTCGGGGATGATGCTGCTGGTAACCATTAGGGGGCAGCACACCTGCATTACATCAATATTATGTTAATCTCTTGAAAACAATTTAATAGGTAACTATCAGTCTGGGATATCAGGGTTACAAGAAATCTGTACAATCAGGGTTCCAGACAATCATATCTGTGCAATCAGGGATCAAGACAATCATATCTGTACAGCCAGCGTTCCAGACAATCATATCTGTACAATCAGGGCTCCAGACAATCATATCTGTACAGCCAGGGTTCCAGACAATCATATCTGTACAGCCAAGGTTCCAGACAATCATATCTGTACAGCCAGGGTTCCAGACAATCATATCTGTACAATCAAAGATCCAGACAATCATATCTGTACAGCCAAAGTTCCAGACAATCATATCTGTACAATCAGGGTTCCGGATAATCAAATCTGACCAATCTGAGTTTAAAGCAATCATATCTCCTGAGCCCAGTGCCGTTTCTAGACCTAGCAGAGCCCAGGGCGGAAAAAAATTCTGACTTAAGAAAAAGATACGTAGATTACGTAAAAAAATGGCTACGCATGCGCAGTAGTAAAAATCGCTAAACACCGGATGTATATGTTATATGTCCGGCACTTTGAATACGCGCCAATATTCCAAACATATCTGTACAATGAGTGTTCTACACTATCTTATCCGGACCAATCACAGACTGTTCTTTCCCCAGGTCCGCGTGTTCACGTTTTCCGTTGGTCAGCACAATTACGATGTCACGCCGCTGCAGTGGATGGCCTGCGCCAACAAAGGTGAGGAGGACTATTGCACAGCGCCGGTGGTACTCAGTATAGTGGGCTGGAGGCAGTGGGTGGATGTGCAGTGCTCAGACATTGATGGAAAAGGGATAAAATAAAGATCACACACACACACTAACCATCACACACACACACTAACCATCACACACACACACTAACCATCACACACACACACTAACCATCACACACACACACTAACCATCACACACACACACTAACCATCACACACACACACTAACCATCACACACACACACTAACCATCACACACACACACTAACCATCACACACACACACTAACCATCACACACACACACTAACCATCACACACACACACTAACCATCACACACACACACTAACCATCACACACACACACTAACCATCACACACACACACTAACCATCACACACACACACTAACCATCACACACACACACTAACCATCACACACACACACTAACCATCACACACACACACTAACCATCACACACACACACTAACCATCACACACACACACTAACCATCACACACACACACTAACCATCACACACACACACTAACCATCACACACACACACTAACCATCACACACACACACTAACCATCACACACACACACTAACCATCACACACACACACTAACCATCACACACACACACTAACCATCACACACACACACTAACCATCACACACACACACTAACCATCACACACACACACTAACCATCACACACACACACTAACCATCACACACACACACTAACCATCACACACACACACTAACCATCACACACACACACTAACCATCACACACACACACTAACCATCACACACACACACTAACCATCACACACACACACTAACCATCACACACACACACTAACCATCACACACACACACTAACCATCACACACACACACTAACCATCACACACACACACTAACCATCACACACACACACTAACCATCACACACACACACTAACCATCACACACACACACTAACCATCACACACACACACTAACCATCACACACACACACTAACCATCACACACACACACTAACCATCACACACACACACTAACCATCACACACACACACTAACCATCACACACACACACTAACCATCACACACACACACTAACCATCACACACACACACTAACCATCACACACACACACTAACCATCACACACACACACTAACCATCACACACACACACTAACCATCACACACACACACTAACCATCACACACACACACTAACCATCACACACACACACTAACCATCACACACACACACTAACCATCACACACACACACTAACCATCACACACACACACTAACCATCACACACACACACTAACCATCACACACACACACTAACCATCACACACACACACTAACCATCACACACACACACTAACCATCACACACACACACTAACCATCACACACACACACTAACCATCACACACACACACTAACCATCACACACACACACTAACCATCACACACACACACTAACCATCACACACACACACTAACCATCACACACACACACTAACCATCACACACACACACTAACCATCACACACACACACTAACCATCACACACACACACTAACCATCACACACACACACTAACCATCACACACACACACTAACCATCACACACACACACTAACCATCACACACACACACTAACCATCACACACACACACTAACCATCACACACACACACTAACCATCACACACACACACTAACCATCACACACACACACTAACCATCACACACACACACTAACCATCACACACACACACTAACCATCACACACACACACTAACCATCACACACACACACTAACCATCACACACACACACTAACCATCACACACACACACTAACCATCACACACACACACTAACCATCACACACACACACTAACCATCACACACACACACTAACCATCACACACACACACTAACCATCACACACACACACTAACCATCACACACACACACTAACCATCACACACACACACTAACCATCACACACACACACTAACCATCACACACACACACTAACCATCACACACACACACTAACCATCACACACACACACTAACCATCACACACACACACTAACCATCACACACACACACTAACCATCACACACACACACTAACCATCACACACACACACTAACCATCACACACACACACTAACCATCACACACACACACTAACCATCACACACACACACTAACCATCACACACACACACTAACCATCACACACACACACTAACCATCACACACACACACTAACCATCACACACACACACTAACCATCACACACACACACTAACCATCACACACACACACTAACCATCACACACACACACTAACCATCACACACACACACTAACCATCACACACACACACTAACCATCACACACACACACTAACCATCACACACACACACTAACCATCACACACACACACTAACCATCACACACACACACTAACCATCACACACACACACTAACCATCACACACACACACTAACCATCACACACACACACTAACCATCACACACACACACTAACCATCACACACACACACTAACCATCACACACACACACTAACCATCACACACACACACTAACCATCACACACACACACTAACCATCACACACACACACTAACCATCACACACACACACTAACCATCACACACACACACTAACCATCACACACACACACTAACCATCACACACACACACTAACCATCACACACACACACTAACCATCACACACACACACTAACCATCACACACACACACTAACCATCACACACACACACTAACCATCACACACACACACTAACCATCACACACACACACTAACCATCACACACACACACTAACCATCACACACACACACTAACCATCACACACACACACTAACCATCACACACACACACTAACCATCACACACACACACTAACCATCACACACACACACTAACCATCACACACACACACTAACCATCACACACACACACTAACCATCACACACACACACTAACCATCACACACACACACTAACCATCACACACACACACTAACCATCACACACACACACTAACCATCACACACACACACTAACCATCACACACACACACTAACCATCACACACACACACTAACCATCACACACACACACTAACCATCACACACACACACTAACCATCACACACACACACTAACCATCACACACACACACTAACCATCACACACACACACTAACCATCACACACACACACTAACCATCACACACACACACTAACCATCACACACACACACTAACCATCACACACACACACTAACCATCACACACACACACTAACCATCACACACACACACTAACCATCACACACACACACTAACCATCACACACACACACTAACCATCACACACACACACTAACCATCACACACACACACTAACCATCACACACACACACTAACCATCACACACACACACTAACCATCACACACACACACTAACCATCACACACACACACTAACCATCACACACACACACTAACCATCACACACACACACTAACCATCACACACACACACTAACCATCACACACACACACTAACCATCACACACACACACTAACCATCACACACACACACTAACCATCACACACACACACTAACCATCACACACACACACTAACCATGACACACACACACTAACCATGGCACACAAACACTCACCATGACACACACACACTAACCATGACACACACACACTAACCATGACACACACACACTAACCATGATATACACACACACACACACACTAACCATGACACACACACACTAACCATGATATACACACACACACACTAACCATGACACACACACACTAACCATGACACACATACCCTCACCATGACACACAAACACTAACCATGACACACACACTCACTATGACACACAGACACACAAACACTTACCATGACACACAGACACAAACACCATGATACACACACTCACCATGTCACCATGACACACACACAGAGTCAACATGACACATACACACACACACACACACACATACCCTTACCATGGCACACACATAGTCACCATGGCACACAGACACACAAACACTCACCATGATACACAATCACTCAGCATGACACACAGTAGCCATGACACACACACACAAACACTCAGCATGACACAATAACCATGACACACACACAAACACTCAACATGACACACAGACACAAACACTCAGCATGACACAATAACCATGACACACACACACTCAGCATGACACACAGACACAAACACTCAGCATGACACAATAACCATGACACACACACAAACACTCAGCATGACACACAGGCTCGCACTGTTGCACCATACATGATATTGTAGGATGTAAGTATTCTCTCCTGCGACTGTAACCCTATTTTGGTGTAACCCGTCTGCAGGGCCTGGGTCTGGTGGTGACCGGGACACTTCCTGTATTTAACCTGACGTCCTCTGGACCTGACGACTCCGGGAATCCTGGGAAGGTTAGAGATTATTGACATCGTTCCTCTGCGATCTTGTCACAACTGTCGTCTTGTCTGTCACAACGCAACTATACAAAGTGCTGGCAGCTGCCGCCAAATCTGATCCTCTGACATTGACTAAATCTATAGTTACATAATGCTCCATTATAGCCTTCCCTATTTTTCTGTCTGTATTCACCCAATTAACACCCTACATGTCATTCTTCTTTCTCCATCTTACATGCCTCCCTGCTATCTCCACCAGAACCGGCAAAACCAGCTGATTCTTGGCGTGATGGGCATTGATGTGGCTTTGGAGGATATCCAGAGGTTGATGCCCCGATACAGTGTAAGTGAAGCCTGTGGGTGATTATTTGTGTCTGAATGTTGGCCTTGTGGTAATATTGTTGTGTGGAGTGTTGTAGGGACACGATGGGGAATTGGACCAGGGGATTCTATAATCTCACAGCTGCTTCTTATTCCAGTTGGGCGCCAATGGTTACATGTTCGCCATTGATCTAAACGGATACGTCCTTCTGCATCCCAACCTAAAGCCACAAGTAAGACGATATGTTGGATATATAACAATGTAGAACAGCATATAAGAGGAAAATAAGAGGAAATCAGGTGGAAAGTTACACCTGGGCAAAACCATGGGGAATTTCAGGGGGGGTCATATTCATTTTATTCTTTGCATGCAGGGGGAATACTTAGCTTTTTCGGATTACAGACAGATACGATCAGATTTACTTTTACTGTTATTTAGACTTGGGATAGGAAACATCTCCTCTCATACTCTAATACTGTTTGCAAGAGATGAAATTTTCCTCCCCTGCAAATCAACATGGTTTTACCCAGTTTTACTAAACTGCAGGAAAGGAAAAGTGGAGATGTTGCCCATAGCAACCAATCAGATTCTAGATGACATTTTCTAGTATGTAATAGGAAGGTGAGAGCTAGAATCTATTGGTTGCTATGGGCAACATTTCCACTTTTCTTTTCCAGCAGCTTAGTAAATCTTGCCCCCCGCTGTAACTTTACACCTGATTTCCTCTCATTTTCTTTTCAAACCCTGGATCCGGTCTAATGATTTTATGTGTGTATTGTCTTTCAGGAGAAATAAAATAAAAAAACATGCAAAAAACAATATTAAATAATAAGATAAATTAAAGATTAAAAGCACACAAACATTTATAAGAAATGTTGAATATTCTGTATATGAATTGAAATGAGCTTTACAGAGGGTAGAACCTTCCATGTGAAAACATTTTGAGCAAGTCCTTATTTCCTGTTGTGTTTTTTAATCTTCTCCATCACTAGGTGGCGCTACACAACATAACTATGCTGGGGTAGATCCTGAGCTACACACGCTATTTACGCTAGCCGGTGACATAAAAATGCTGTTTTGTATGTACTGCACATGTGCGCAGAAGATGTTACGCCACGTAACTCTGAACGCACGTACCAGCCTCGTATCAACAGCGTAACTACGAACGAAGGGTCGTGACATCCATATTGTCACCCGTAATTACGCTTTGGAGGCGGGGTGAGGCATTTAAATCGTACAGTATGGGCGTGCTTAGGCAGTTACGTACGTGAAGCCTTTACGTACGTCAGTAGTTACGCTTTGAAAAGTTAAGGTAGGGTTTGGCAAGCGTAAAATGGCCAAAGTACGTACAGCCAAGGGGAGTGCCTAGTAAAGAAGCTACACCTTGAAACGTAATGGAAACGTAGGTCTGGATCCGGCCCGCTGTCAGTGTTTTATAGGCCAGGTGATCTGAGAGCAGAGATATTGCTGGTGTCCCCCACAGTTTCTGGAGCACACAGATTTATAATCACTTCTCATGTCTGCCTGATTATACAACCTGCAATACCACCTATAGGCTGCAATAGAACAGTGCCACCTCCTGGCCAGATTGTCTTGAGGAATAATTCGAGATGGATCAGCTTTTACTCCTGAGCTTACACTTAGTGGACCGATCCCACATTGTCTCCATTTCCGCTATTTTGGCAGGTCATTAATTTCCAGGAGCCGGTGACTCTAGATTTCCTGGATGCGGAGTTGGAGGATGAGAACAAGGAAGAGGTGAGTGCGACCCGGAAACACAGCCCTTGTTTCAGGGATTATATTCACTTTCTTTTGTTTTCCCCTTCGCTGTGACGCTGATTATATCCTTGTACCCACTGTTTGTATTACCAGATCCGAAGAAAAATGATTGATGGCTTAGAAGGACACCAGTTCATCCGGACATTGGTAAAGTCTCTGGATGAGGTAAGTCTGAATCTGGAGTGAGATATTGGAGCGACGGCAGTCAGGTATAGGTTACTGAGGGATGAGTGTGTGGAAAGGGGTTGGGGGTTTGGTGTGGGCAGGAGCAGGGGTGTGCACAATGGGGTGGTAGTGAGGAATTGATGTTGTTTGGAGAACTGGTGGTTACAGAACCTGGAGGTGTTGGCATAGTTGAGTGAATTGGCTCAGTTTGTAGACTCATCGCAGTGTGGAGAATTGGTTTAGCATAGAGAATTGGCACAGTGAGGAGAAATGGTGTCGTTAGAAGACTGGAGCAGCAGGGTTAGCGAACATGGAGGAGTTGTGTAGTCAGGTGAATTGGTTCCATTTGGAGAATTGGAGCAGTGTGGAAAATTGGTTCAGCATTGAGAATTGGTGCAGCACGGTTAGGGAATATGGTGGAGGAGTTGCATAGTTGGGTGAATTGTTCAGTTTGGAGAATTGGCACAGTGTGGAGAATTGGTGCAGCGTGGTTAGGAAATATGGAGGCGTTGCATAGTTGGGTGAATTGTTCAGTTTGGAGAATGGTTTAGCATAGAGGATTGGCACAGCATGGTTAGGGAACTTGGAGGAGTTGCATAGTTGGGTGAATTAGTTCAGTTTGGAGAATTGGTGCAGTTAGGAGAATTTGCGCAGCATGGTAGGGGACTTGGAGGAGTTGATGCAGTTGGGTGTATTAGTTCAGTTTGGAAATTGGTTTAGCATAGAGGATTGGCACAGTGAGGCAAATTGGCGCGGCATGGTAGGGGACTTGAATTAGTTGATGTAGTTGGGTGTATTGGTTCAGTTTGGAGATTGGTTTAGCATATAGGATTGGCGCAGTGAGGAGAATTGGCGCGGCATGGTAGGGACTTGGAGGAGTTGATGTAGTTGGGTGTATTGGTTTAGTTAGGAGAATTGGCGCAGCATGGTAGGGAACTTGGAGGAGTTGATGCAGTTGGGTGTATTGGTTCAGTTTGGAGATTGGTTTAGCATAGAGGATTGGCGCAGTGAGGAGAATTGGCATGGTGTGGTTAGGGGACTGTGCAATGAGATTTGCGCGTTGAGAAATTCATGCAGTGTACAATCCTTAGAGATAATGGAGCAGGCAGTAATCTGAATTTCTTTTCCCAGAGATACATAGACGAGACTGAGCGCACGTACACCTGGGCTCCTATACACAGCACAAACTACAGGTGAGAGGGGCTGGAGGTAGAGGGGCTCATTAAAGAAAACCAGAAAACACGACTGTACAGGGTCTGCTACATATCACCCGAAACACAGGAATGCAGGAACATACTTCATCACATTCCCACAATGCAGTGCTGTTATAAGGGGTTGCATGTTACTGCCACCTTGTGGGGAAATAATGTAAAGGCATTTTAAGATACAATGTTAGATGCTACAGCGCTTAACACTGATGGATCGCTGGGAACTGTTTTAAACGGTCATCTTCTGACAGTTTACTTACAGTGTAGGGGGAGCAGCTGCACAGCCCCCCCCCCCATTCTGCGGGCCCTGTAGTACATCCCTTGCACTCTCTACAGTTACCTGGGATAACGCTTGTCCTGCGATCAGAGTTCCCAGCGCAGCAAGAACAGATCTCTTGATCAAGACAGAATTTCTAATGTTAAAGGTTGAAAATATCAATGCTGGGAAACACTGGTCACGTTTTACACAACTTCTAAACATATTTCTTAACACTCCTTTCACAGCTGAATAGCTGATCTGCCATAGACGCGTTTATACGATGTGCGATGCTGAGAAACTGTTTCTAGGGAGGATAAAACATGTAGCATAAATAGGTTTAATAGTATAAAGTATAATAAATCATATCCATTATATTCTGTTTACTTATAATTTCCACTCCTTAATCATCATGTTTACTGCTTTAATGATTAATGGAAATGCTATTTATTTTATTGAAATATTTATCTGTTTAACCTCCAGTAATATTCTCCCCCTCCCCTTTCTTATCCC
>WWET01001951.1:225430-246415 GCA_011038615.1 Limnodynastes dumerilii | reverse complement strand
GGGCCCAGGCGGAGGCCTCTCTGCGGGACTACCTGCTGGGCGGCGGCGGGGCCCCGGAGAGCTGCCACTTCCTCAACGCCGTCTTCTTGTTCCTGTTCCGGGAGCTGCGGGACACGGCCGTGCTGCGGAGCTGGCTGCTGCGGAAGATCCGTGTGGAGCTGGAGGAGCTGCTGCTGTCCCGCACGGCCGGCCGGCTGCTAGAGGGGCTGAGTCTGCGCGAGCTGACCCTGGGGGAGACGGTGCCTGTGCTGCGCGGAGTACGGCTGCTTAGCCCCGCCCCCGCGGATCCCGCAGACCCGCTGCCACAGGAGCTGAGCTTTGAGCTGGAGCTGGAGTACAGCGGCGGCTTCTGCCTGGCCATCGACGCTGAGCTGCTGTTCGGGAAGTCGGCCTTCCTGTCGGTGCGGCTGTCGCGGGTGCAGGGACGCCTCCGCCTGGTCTTCAGTCGCCTGCCATTCACCCACTGGTCCTTCTGCTTCCTGGACGAGCCACTCATCGACTTCCAGGTCCAGAGCCAGTTCGAGGGACGGCCCATGCCCCAGCTCACCTCCATCATTGTCACCCAGCTCAAGAGGGTCATCAAAAAGAAGCACACGCTGCCAAACTACAAGATCAGGTACCGCCGCCCCCTTCTGTGCATACCCCCACTACAGGGTCAAGTACCACCACCTTGTCTTGTGGTCGCACACACTCCACTCCTTTCGACCTCACTACAAGATCATGTACCACCACCCCCTTCCGGGTGTACCCCTGACCCTGCTACAGGATCAGGTACCACTGCCCCCTTCCGAGTGTACCCCTAGCCCCGCTATAGGATCAGGTACCACGCCCCCTTCTGGGTGTACCCCCGCTACAGGATCAGGTACCACCACCCCCATCTGGGTGTACTCTCGCTCCCGCTACAGGATCAGGTACTGCTGTCCCACCCTGAGGTCACCTCTTCCATTATCACTACAAGATTAGGTTTATGACCAGAAGAGCTGACAATCTATAGTCTTTACATGAGTTGGGTGTTAGCTGATCATTGGACTGTGAACCCTGTCGCTCTCCTGTCAGGTGATCCGCAGGGCGGATTTGTCACCACACTGGGATCTTCGCTTTGTGCGGCTGCAATTGGTGACTCGGGACAATGCGTGGGCTTAGATACTACACACCTATACTGCCCCCACCACGTCTTTACCAGGGCATCTATAGAAGATGGTCATCCTTAAGGCCCCAGACAGTGGTTGGCATTGCTGTCTCCCCCCTGTTCCCTCTAATCACTTGCAGCTGATTGAATAATAAGGAATTGCGCTGCTATTATCCAGCGGATTGGCTGCGTGCTGATTCTGTATGAGTAGTGGGTGCAGGGTAGCAAGACGTTCCATTCCTGTGGCCTGCCCACTGATTTTATCCACTCCACTTACCCCAGAAGACCTGACCACGTGACCTGGGGAGTGACTTTAGTAATAAAGATAGAGTACAGTAAGTGTCTGAGTGAGGGGACAGAGGACGTGGCTAAGTGGACTACTTGGTGATAGCTGACAGGAGACGTGGCTCTGTGGGCTGCTATATGACTAGTTGTGGCAGGGGACGTGGCCTTGGGTCTCTGCTTGTACCAGATTCCTCCTCTAATATCTATTCTAATAGTTTATTGATGAGGAAGGGTACAAGGCATGTTTTGACATGTGTCTGGTGATGTTATGATTTGGTGTGTGGGTGGCCATCTATTATGGTGATGTCATGATTGGGCGTGTGTGTGGCCATCTTGTCTGGTGATGTCATGATTTCCTCTCCATCCCGCAGGTACAAGCCCTTCTTCCCGGTACAGGTTCAGCCCCCCGTTGAGGACTTTGAGGATCGGCCTCTGTCCTTACAAGACCTGGGCCTGTCGGAGGGGCGTCTGAAGGTGTCTGTTGTAGAGAGCAGCAGGTGAGTTTTGCCCCTGGGGCCTGTGTGACCCCTGAAGTGCTTTTTAGCCTGCGTGGCCCGTTCTCCTTCAGGGGGTTATAAAATAGATGGCGTACGATGAGGCCGTGTCTGCCAAGCTCTCGTCCCATTGTCTTCAGGCAGAGTCGGGTTTCCAGAGTCATTAATATTTCATGGGTAATATTCATAGTTCAGACAGAAGGTTAGCGGTTGTAGCTCCGCTGATGACGTTTCACGTGCGCCGCTGCATTGTCCGGTATCTATATTTAACAAGCTCGTTATTACCAGTTCCCTGGGTATTGTGGTCTCCCTTATCACTAATACACACACAGATATCCTTACACAGGGCCATCGCTGAAATGATATCGGCCTTTATAATATGTAATAAGCAACCCCTGTGACTGCCCCCTAGTGGCTCTCTGTCTTCTGTGCGGGGCAGTGATAACGCCTCTCTCTCTCTCTACCAGGCTCCTTATCTTCGGGTCATATGACCAGGAAATTTATATTCACTGCACCCTGGAGATCAGCAGCGCCCCCTGGAAAGAGAAAAGCAGAACCTCCATCAAGACTGTAAGACCCTTGCTGCATCTGTTACAGTGACTGCACAGCTGGGAATCCCTAATATGATCCCTAATATGTTGTATGAGGTGCACCTCAAGGTGTCTAATATATGTGTGTGTATATGTATGTATGTAATATATGTATATTAGTTACAGATATCTGCAGACATGTGATAAGCCACCCACCACTTTCAAGGCTTCTCTAACAGAGAAGGGGGAGATTATAGAAGAGATATAACCAGGTACAGGTGGGAGATGGGGATATAATAGAAGAGATATAACCAGGTACAGGAGGGAGAGAGGGATATAATAGAAGAGATATAACCAGGTACAGGAAGGAGAGGGGGATATGATAGAAGGGGTATAACCAGGCACAGGTAGGAGAGAGGGTCAAATAGGATATAGGATCAATATGGGCAGACTGGCAGGAAAAGTGTCTCTTATCTGCCATCATTTTCTATGTTTCTATGTCACACGCACCACGGACATCAGGCTCTGTATAGGGATCATGGTGACTTGGAATTTTTCTTCTGCTTTAAACGAATGTGACAATAAATAGGATTCTATCATTACTTGTCCTGAGTAACATCCTTTCACTTCTTTATATCTCTCATCTGACTGGTCACCAGGAAATGATTTCCCTCATAGGGTGAGTGTCCACTTTGGTATAGTGCCAGTATATTATAATGCCCTTTATATAGATTCCATATATATATATATTATACATGAAAGTGAGTCACTCACAAAATAGATCATCTTTATTCCTATACAAGACATTTACAGCACAAATCAGTGACATGTACATATATTATAAGTGTATGGAGTGCTAGCCCACAGGTCTAGTGACGTCCGTGCTGGGGGTGACGTCTGAGGAGTTGGGGACAAGGACCCGTGGGGACTCTGTGACACTATTATCCATTCTTGTTCTGGACGCGGATGAGGCTGAAGCAGAGACCGCAGGCTTCATAGCAGGGATCACACAGGCAGTGGACACAGGAGCTCCAGAACATCTTCAGGCAGGAGATATTCATCTTCCACAAGTGGACACAAGGTCCGACGCACCAGATGTGACAGCACTGAACACAGGCGAAGTCCAGGGCCCAGCAGAACGCCAGGGGGCACCCGCACAGGACGGACAGCACGATGTAGCAGCAGTTTTTCACCCCACCAAATGTCTTGTAGGACATGCCCCACACCCCTGGGATGCTGTATGACCCCTCCGGCTCTCCAAAGGCATCTTCAAACAGGACCTGTGGGGGGAAGGACACGGAAAGACTAAAGTCAAAACATAGGATAGACACAGACCCTACAACATGACCCATTCCACCAGATACAAAATACTCTGCTCCGTAGCTTTCAACAATCAGTAACTATGGTAACCACCTGGGTTGACAAGAAAAATGTTTTTCAAACATCAGTTCATTCATTAAACCAGGTGACTGACTGTTGGAAGCTCAGGAAAGTTTCTTAGCTCAACTCTAATTTATAGAATAAACATAAAGCTATGCAGTATTTTAGTTCTATGTGTAAAAGTAAAGTATTTTCCCTGCATGCAAACGATTTTAAAAAAACACCCCTTATTTTGAAAAAAGGTGTAAGTGCAACTCTGAATCAGCCCCCTAGAGAGAGAGATTAAAGTAAAATACAAATAGCTGATGCAGAATCATTTCCAGAGAATTAGCGATAAAAGTAGATGGAAATGATTAGTGAAGCTGTACTGACCCTCTCCACCACCACTGATATGTATCGCATCTCTGTCTCCTTATTACATGTCTCCTCTATATCATTTTTTATATTCAACCTGAATGCTACCCATGATATTCCACATGGTTTTGTGTCTTGAAGTCAATGCGGACGTTAAAACATTTCAGACCAGATCCAGACTTAAAAAATGTCCGCTATTCTCGACCACGAATGCAGACTTCCAGCACTGACCTGAATCCTGATGACCCAGACATATGAAAGGGGAGTGGCCTACTCTCGCATGCGTGGGATCTCCGGTAACGCAGGTATTCAGCGTCTGATCGCTGATACCAATGCGCCTGCAGAATCTAAGGTCTGACTTCACTCCTTCATTATCTTTTATAATATTAAAAACCTGTCACTGCACCATAAGAGCTTACACTCTAAAGCTGCCAGTTAAGGAAGCAGTAACCCACAGGGAACATGGAACCTCCACACAGTCAGGATCCTGGTTCGGAATCTAAGTCACTGCTGACCAATGTGCTTCAGCACAGTAACGATGCTGCTGGAGATGCTACTCACCCTGACATGCTCATTCATGTTGTTGGGGTCGCGATTCTCCATGTCCAGGGGCATAGGCTCGCTGGGAATGGATTTGGGGTCAGACATGGTGAATGGAGAGATGTGCTGGGGTCAGGTGAGGATGACCGGTCTCTGGCTCCGTCCTTGTCTATTCTGCCTTTTATTGAGCTTCTCCTCTGAGGTTTCCATGGAAGACAACATCAAACAACCTTGTCCCCCATCCATGGTAACAGCTCCCTGTTCAGGACAACCTGCTGGCGGTGTTATGGAAACCATTGTAGGTAGTGAGACAGGAGGTCGGGTGTCAGAAAGCAGAGTCCGAAAACACTGACACAGATTCATTGTCCATCTATGTACACAAGAGATGAGTAAACAAGATGCATTCTGGAAATACCTCTGGCAAATAATGGGTGATGGAGACGTGAACCTGAGTAATGACTCTGTGCACAAGTGTGTATGGTCACCTAACAGCCTCACAAAGGGCCTGATCCAGAGCAACGCTCGCAAGCGAGCGTACGACGAGCGTATGCGAATTTTCGTCAAAAAATTCGCACTGCGCATGCCCAGTATGACAGGTTCCGGTCGCCCGCGCGTCATGAGCGAATAGCGGGCGTATCGTTAGCGTATTTTTCGCTCGCCGGGCGTATTTTTTTTACGATGGTCGGCTGGGCGCCCGTTTTACTACAGGGAGGCGGGGATAGCCATTTAAATTGTACAGTATGGGCGTGCTAAGCGTATTTTCTCAGCGTATTCTCTGCGAATTTTCGTACGGCCGACGGTCGTACCCAGTGTAGGGTATAGCCGCCGTAAGCAGGGACTTTACTATGGGAGTGCTAGGGGCGTGTAGGTTGATACGACGAGCGTACGTTCGCATTCGCCCGTCGTTGCGAATTTTCGTAGCGCTGGATCAGGCCCAATCAGAGGAGTCCTGAGCTGCACTTATACCTTTTATTAAGGCAAATCAGGTGCAAGTGTAGCCTTCAGCAAAACCGTGCTCCAACGACGGGTGCAAACTAACTTTAACTATTTTACATACAGGGAAAATACTTCGCAATAGCACAAAGAATATACTGCGATGTATACATTATAGGCCTGATTCAATAAGCATCGCAGCCTGGAATAGACGGGAAATAGTTCGTGGTTCGCATTTTCCCGTCTATTACGGTAGACAATTCTCTATGGGACGCGTATAAAAATAGAAAAAAAAAATTAGCACAAACAGCATTGCACCGGAAAATCTGCGAGTCCTATAAATAATCTGTAAATCAGGGACGCAGTAGCAAATGCAGGGTTTTTAAAGGGGGGGGGGAGGGTTCCAAATGCTTGTAATGCATGTGGAGTTTATTAGGGCTCAGCAGATGTTGCACTATATAAAGCACATAGGATCCTGATCCTCAGACCTCTCACGCTGTCAGACGTTACCAATATACCCCAGTGCCAGTATATCATCGGGATGTCATGGCAGCAGGAGGCGTCAGCGTCTGTATCATACGATGATGGTGGGAATCCATTATGTTTTGTATACGGCCAATTTTAACTGTAGCACAAACATTGGTTTATGTAGTGGTGGCATAATCCAGACACAAGTGCAGGATTATTGCACTGCTATGATACAATGTACAATGATAATGGGCCTGATCCAGACCTACGCCCGCGAGCGTAGCGTATGATCGCCCGGGCGTATAAACTTTCACGCCCATGACACTCCCATTGATTGTACTGACTTACGACGTCTGAACCCTACCCTAACTTTTTCAAGTGTCCGTGCGAATTTTCGTACCGATACGCTGGTCGTACAGGGCTTAGCACGCCATTACTGTACAATTTAAATGGCTATCCCCGCCTCTGTGTAGTAACTCGAGCGTCTGGACTATCGTCGTACAAAACGCACGCCCCTTTAGCGAAAAATATGCTCAAAATACGCTCGCTGTACGCTCATGTCCTTCGGACGACCGGAAGTTGTCATACTGCACATGCGCAGTGCTTTTTTTAGCCCGGTTTTACGCTCCCGAACGGCGTACGATCGCTTGCGGGCGTAGGTCTGGATCAGGCCCAATGAGGGTAACGCTGCATGGAGCACACCCAGAAGCCAATGCACTCATAGCTCCTCCACTGCGGAAGCAAAGTTCCCATCCTACATTCCATACACTTCCCTAGCCTGGACCTACCTTTACTTCTGCACAGCTGCCCCACGGATTAAGGTCAATTACCTGATCCGTGATTCAGAACGATATTTCTTGGACCACATCGCTCTTCTCCACCTTCTGCTGCATCCTAATCCCTGCAGTCAAAACGCTTCAATATATATATAAACATAGAATGTGATGGCAGATCAGCGTTAAAATACTCTGCTCCTCAGTTTCCAGCTGTCAGTTGCTATGGTAACCACCTTTGTTGAAGACACAAATAGTTTTTTTTAAATATCAGTTAATTCATTTAAACCAGGTGAGTGACAGTTGGAAGCTCAGGAATGGGTTAAATTGTACCTAATGGAATGGGTCAAGTTGGAGGGTCTGAGTTGTGCTACTGAATTAGTCTCTACCACCTCAGATGGGAGGTTATTCCACTTATCAACTACCCTTTCAGTGACATCATTTCTCTACACATTTATTCTAAACCTACGCCCGTCAGTTTATACATATGCCCTCATGTTCTAATACATCTCTTCCTTTGATAAATGGCTCCTTCTGTACCCGTTTATACATAGTTCCTCTAAATGTTATTTGATCTTCATGAACAGAGCTTCTAATCAGCTTCTAATCAGTCATTTTGGACCGGATTCACACTTAAATGCGAGATCCGTAGGTGTGGATACGCGTGTTTTTAGGCCATAGGCTACCTTAAATACCCATGTGTATTCTCCCTCTTAAGTAGGGAAAATATGTACGGAGAATCTCCTGCTCTCCCTGCCTAATCTACATCCCCCCACACACCCACTTTGCCTATCTCCCCACAGAGGCTGCCCGGGAACACCTCCTCTTTCTTATAATTCTACACGTGGGACCTGATTCAGAGTTACGAGCATGTGCAATGCGGAATCGCACATGCTCATTTGACTACGGGCTATTCATCCTATAGCCCACTCTGAATAGCACGTAGGGTGCTGTTCAGAGTAGAATGCGGATGTGCAAGGATATGCAAGCCTTAATTGCTCCGACCGTATTTAAGTTAAAACAACCTACCCCCCGCCTGCCCCACTGCAACCTATCTTTAAAAAATAAATAAATAAATTCCCGGCCGACAGGGCATCCTGCCGCTAGTAGAACTACAGACACAAGCATGCCCATGAATGACAAGGCATGCTAGCGCTTGTAGAACTACTATCGCCAGCGTGCCCTGGCCCAAATCGTTACACATGCCAATATGTTCTAAAAAAACATACAATGACCTCCCCCCAAAAAATAAATCCTCCACGTGCCCCCCAAAAATCAAAAGAAATAAAATAAATCACATCACATGTGCGGGAAATACCAATTTTCATTGTGGTAAAATCCCAGGCTGGCAGAGGGTATAAATATACCCCAATGACAGTAGATTTGTCATTAGCGCTGGGATGTCCTGCTTGCAAGACGTAGTTTGCGTTGTCTGTATAGGGTTTGTTTTTTTTTGCAAAGACACCCCCCACGGATAAAAAGCTTACAAGACTAGACCCCCATCAGACCAGGTAAGTATTTTAATATTTTTTTATGGGCATCTTTAATTTTTAGAGGGACACTTTTTACATTATTTAGAGAGCCACAAAGAGGGCACTTGGGGCATATTGGCATATTTCTAACGGGCACTTGGAGCATGTTTTTATTTATAGAGGGGCACGTGTGGCATGATTTATTTTATTTCTTTTGATTTTTGGGGGGGCACGTGGAGGATTTCTTATTTTTTGGGGGGAGGTCATTGTATGTTTTTTTTTTAGAACATATTGGCATGTGTAGTGATTTGGGCCAGGGCATGCTGGCGAAAGTAGTTCTACAAGCGCTAGCATGCCTTGTCATTCATGGGCATGCTTGTGCCTGTAGTTCTACTGTCATTCATGGGCTTGCTTGCGGCAGCATGCCCTGTCGGGCCGTACTATGTATTTATTTTTTAAACATAGATTGCGGCGGCGGGGCAGGCGGGGGAAGGGGTTTATTTTTAACTAAACAGGGCTTTTTTTTTTTTTTTTACATTTTTATTTTCAGCTCCGGTGAGCTGCCCCTACGATTCCACCAGCCCTGAGATGTGGATGTGTAGGGCTTTTTCCGCCCTGGCGGAGCTTTTCTCATTTAAATATCCTGGCACACCCCTTTTTGCAGGCGGAATCGGATGCTGGCGGATACCATAAACTCCGCCAGCGATCCAACTTCCTTGCGCCTTTTGCGCATGCGCAATTGCAGTTAACCGCTTCGCATCTGTGTGAATTTCACACGGATGCGTAGCTCTGAATCAGGTCCGTGGTCTTTAAAGACCACACATAGTTAACATACATACCTAAAGGCTACGTGGCTTGCGCAGTGAGTATAACACATGCCCAGTAGTCTTTTTCTTAAAAATACGCACTTAGGAAGCAGCAGCCTCTCAGGTGTGAACAAGTCCCTTAATCTCTAAAGACCTCTGATTGCTATATGGTGTAACTAGGTGCATATTAGGCGTCTATAGGTTGGACATGAATTACAGGTAAATAAGGGTGTACAGGCTGAGTTATTTATGTGTCTTGTAGGATGAGGGTGCGTGGAGCACACATGGTTACCTGTGTTAGTACACACCTGAATCCCTGCCACTAATGACAGAGACACATCAATTATGGCTGGAGGTCTGTAGACACCCATAGATACACTCTGTAAATAGTCACACACACAGCGTACACACATAGAAACCCTCACATTCCACTCATTCCCCTCCAAACACACCCATGCAGCCAACAAGCATGTTATCCGAGCACAGAGGACATGCTGGGACCTGTAGTTCTACTATACATGTGCCCTGTCACTCTACAGTCTCTGTGGACGACATCCAGAGTTGAAAATAAGAGGAAAGCAGGTGGAAAGTTACACCTGGCCAAAAATCATGAATTTCAGGGGGAGTCCAATTACTATCATTCTGTGCGTGCAGGGAGAATTCTTTGCTTTTGCATATTGCACACGGCTAATGACCAGCTTCACTATTACACTGTTATTTAGACTTGGGTCTGGAAACATCATATGAATAAATGACCTACTATGCAGGCGTAGTAGGCATACCCTCCAACATGGCCCATTCCATTAGGTACACAATGTTCTGCTCCACCTTTCAGTTACTATGGTAACCACCTTTGTTAAAGAGAAAAAAGTTTTTAAACATTAGTTAGTTCATTAAGTCCAGCTGAGTGACAGTTGGAAGCTCAGGAATGGAGTATTTGCAAAGTAAGGGGTGGGGGGGGCTAATTCATTGTAAATCTTTTGCATGCAGAGAAAATACTTCTGCACATAGAACTCACACACTGCACAGCTTTATGTTTAATCTATAAATCAGAGTTCAGCTAAGAAACTTCCCCTCTCAACTCTAATTCTGCTTTCAAGGTTTATATTTTCCTCCCCCTGCAATTCAGCTTGGTATTGCCCAGGTCTACACTTGCACCTAGAAAAAGGTGTAAGTGCAGCTCCGAATCAGCCCCAAAGTTTCCAGAACCAGCAAAATGTTGTCACCTGGAAACACAACCTGCAATTACCCTGATAATAACCTACTAATGTCCTCAATTATATGTTATCAGTGGAACAATGTGGTCAGACACGGCAGAGATAAGAGCCAATCACAGAGCAGATGCAGATTTCTGAGGGCTGACGGGTTCCAGATTTTACATAAAAGGACTAGAATAGGTCACAGATCTGGGTAATACTTTACCTATAGAGTAGTGGATACTGTGATACAACAAGCAGAAATTGTAACAGATAAAGGTATACAGGGCCGTATCCCCGAGCAAAACATTCAGCGGATCCACCAGATCTGAGACCGGATCCAGGCCTGCAGAGCTGCAATCAGAGCGACAGGAGAGGCCACTCCCCTCGCCGGTACGTTAGTTACGCCAGCTCACCCGTACCTTAACATTTCCATACTGTTCTCCCGTAAAATTGGGGTGGTACCGAAATGTGGATTGTACGTAAGGACTGAAGCCAGCCCCTTACTGTACAATTACTATCCCTCCTCCTGCCCACAGAGGGGAAGTGCTTCCGCTTTTTGCTCTGTACCGCCATTATATCTGGGCTGAGGCAGAGGGTACGTTTCACATCACCACCAAAAACCCGGGTACACAGAGAGAGGGAACGCCTATCCTGTCACCTGACTAAGAGGAAACGCCCACTTGTGATGTCAGCCCCGCCCCTCTGTTGGAACTATCATAGCTTTCAGGTCTGGGTGGATAGGAATGTGTTCTAATAGTCTAGCAGGATTCTCACGCTGCTCTGAGCACGGGTGTAATATAAATGACATGAATGGAAGTTCATAAAAACTTGTAAGTCTGGATCAGGACCCTAGACTGTACAATTTTTATTTAACGTCATAGAACCCTAGGACCGATGCGTGAATAATTCCTGCAGCTGTGGGCTCTGTGACATTGCGGTTTCCACTCAGTGAAAATGAAATCTATGTATGTCATTATTCTGTTTTATATACACTCATGCGTATGTATAAACAAATTAAAGTCAGATGTATATTGAGCAATCAACTGCAACACTCACCATGTATAACAGCCGTAATGGCACCAGTTACTATAGGAACCAGTCACCGTCCAATCCTTCTTCATTATAAAAATGAAAGTATAATGATACCATAAAAACATCATCAGATGGTTTCTGTGTCGCAGTAACATATAAGAAAATAGCCTGGAGAAGTGCAGGTGAGTCTGTAAAAGATTTGTTAATGTTCATTTTTCTCTACAATCCTCTGAATTACCACTAATACCCCTGCCCATTGCCATAGTAATCTTGGGGAGAGTTAGGGCAATAGAGGGACATAGGGGCAGTCTTAAGCTGAACACACTGGGGCTTTTTCTGCCGATAATTGTGCACACGATCAAACCACAGTTTCAACAGATATCTTACCAACTGTCTGAAACAGCATCTGATCATTGGATTTGATTTTTGGAAGCTTTTTATTTTGCCATGTCCTGATGTCTGGAGAAAACGTCAATGTGTACTGACACACGATCTTCACTACAATGATTCCTATTCATATTTCTGCATAGCACCACCTTGTGGGCAAGTGTATCATTGCAGCAATGGTTTATCTGAACGGTGTGAAAAGATCCACAGGAAACTAGAGAGCATTGCTAAGCAGGTCAGGGCTAGAATCGTGACTACAGATTTGATGGATCATCACTAAAAACTTCGGTGTGTATCTTGCTTCTAGCTTTCAGATGTTGGTTTGGCACAATTTGGTGAGAAACGACTGTCACTTGGTTTTAAGACTAAGGGGTATATTTACTAAAGTCGATTTTGTCAAAACCCCCCAAAGTCCCGGGACTTTAGCAGTGATTTTGCCATAGTGGTATTCACTAAAGCCAAAGTCCCAGGACTTTGGGCTTTGGCAAAATCGACCAGGCTACATTGCTGGACAAAACTCATCCAGATGTTTGCCTTTAAAAAAATACAGATCGCTGTATTCACTAAAGGTGATTTGTCTAAAAAACTAAAGCGCCTTCTGTGTGGGGTGCTTTCAAACGCCCCACACCGTACATGAAAAACACATGTCAATATATTTGACGTGTTTTTCCCTATACAAAATGCCAGCGCAGCATGTGTGGAATCCTTAGCATGGCTGCGCTGATAGAACTACAAGGCTCAGCATTGCTGAGCCTTGTAGTAATAACAGAGTCAGCATGTTAAGCCTTCTAAACATGCTGCGCTATCTCCGGTGCCTAAAAAAAAAAAACAATGTGCAAAAACATACATACATAGACAAACAAACGTGTGCATTAAAATGCCCCTAATGTGTTAACTTACCTCCGGTGGCCACCGTTGCATTAGGGGGCTCTAGTGAGCGCTCTAGTTTTTATGATGTCATCATTACTATAAAAGGCTGCCCTCTAGTGACAAATGGTCATTAGGAGCGGTGCGGAAGAAGAGGAAGGATCCTGTCGCCGGGGCAAGTGCTGGAAGAGGCTGAAGAGCCGAAGAGAGGTCCGGAGCTGCATCTTCTATCAACCGGAGAAGATTCTACAAGCAACTGTAGAAGATTCCCTGCCAAGAAAGAAAAAACTCCAAGCAACTCGTCCCAAGAATGATGACAGCTAAACGGTGAGTATGAAAATGTTTTCTTTATTTTATACAACAGACAGCACATTACTACACATTTAGTATAGTACACAGTGGCCACTGGAGGTAAGTTAACACATTAGGGGGCATTGTTATACAGTGTAAAAGCTTTTTTAATGCACATGTTTGTTTGTCTATGTATGTATGTTTTTTGCATATTGGTTTTTTTTTAGGCACCGGAGATAGCGCAGCATGTTTAGAAGGCATAACATGCTGACGCTGATATTACTACAAGGCTCAGCAATGCTGAGCCTTGTAGTTCTATCAGCGCAGCCATGCTAAGCATTCCAGATATGCTGTGCTTCTGGTTTTTTTTTTTTTACTTCTACAAAGCGACGGATTTTCCAAGGGATTTTCTATAGAAGCCCTTGAAAAATCGATAATACTCGACAGGGATTTAAAATCGCGGGGAAAATTCGACAGTTAGTAAACACGACGATTTTAGCCAAAAAAATCGAGGGAAAATCGCGGCAGCATAGGTCGATTTCTAATCGCAGGTAAAAGTCGACTTTAGTAAATATACCCCTAAATGACTGATTGACATGGGTTGAGTATCGACTACTGATAACCCCATATGATGACACAGCCTCCAACATGATGAAAAAACGGTGCACTCGGGCTCTGGTCAGTGAAGGAGGCGTGGCTTTGCTCCACCCACTGGGTGTGTCTTTCATCACCTCTCATTTGTATGTAAGACACAGTGTAAAATGGATCGGCTCGTGTTTTACACTTTATCAGACGTGCAGAGAAAGGTAAATTGATTGTCACTTTAGCAGAGCTGCCGCAGTATATCCCTGCAGCGTTGCTATAACGATCAGATTCTGCAGGCATGGAATGTGAGGATAGGGGGTTATAGAGGTTGAGGGCATTGCCAGGCCAGCACCAACTGTGCCATTCCCATACCTTATACCAGCGTATATTGTGTATACAGAATGTGCCTTCGTAACCACCACCTGCTACTGCTGCTGTATATAGCTGTATGACCCTGTCACCACTGTGCTCTGAGTGTATAACCTGCATTAACAACAGTGACCAGTTAACCTCTTGTGTACCTGCATTGCATGAACTGTGATCCTGTTCTTGTTTAAGATCACAAACCAATTGGTCTTTTATCTGCTAAACACAACTAATAAAAACACCTAAAGGTTTAGCCAACAGGTTATAGCAATGTTATGGACTGACGATCTCTCAATAAACGGAACCGGTGCCAAGAAACTGACAGAAGCTCCTGGATCTTGTCTGATGCGGCAGCGAAAGAGATTTCAAATAATACTGGAGTGAATTTTTTTTCTAATTGACACTTCCCATACTAGACACTAGGAGGCGACAAAAACTTTCAAATACACATTTATCTGTAGCTAATCCTGTAACACATGGGGGGGGGGATAATCCAATGCTGCACTTACACTTATTTATTATTATTTAGTAACAGGTTTTTATATAGCGCCATCAGATTATGTAGCACTTCACAATTTAACAATCATTATAATAAGACTGGGTAATAACAGACAGCCTGGTGGGTAAGAGGGCCCTGGCACAAGCTTACACTCTATAGGATATTGTGGATTGATATGTAAGGGTAAGTGCTATAAATCACACAATGGACCAGCCAGCTCGCATGGTAACAGTGCTCAGTGCTGTGTATGATCGAGCATTGTTACTACCAGGACTGAGGGGATAATACTATGGAGAGAGACAGGGTGTATGGTAACAGTGCTCAGTGCTGTGTATGATCAGTCACACAGCAGTGTTACCACCAGGACTGAGGGGAATTTTAGTATAGAGTGAAAGTAAACAAATCTGTGTTAATCATGAAAGGAAATATATATAATATTGTAGTTGTAAATAGTGTAGACAAATGTTAAGTAGGTTGAGGAATTTGGTACACTTGTCTGAAGCGGTGAGTTTTAAGGGAGCGCTTGAAAGTTTGGAGAGTAGAGGATAGTCTTAGTGGGTAAGGAAGGTTATTTCAGAAAGTGGGTGCACCTTTTTAAAGGCAAAACAGGTGCTAGTGTGCACGTGATCATAACTATGTTGTAAATTAACCTTAATTGCTTGCAAAATTACCTTAGTTATTTTACATGCAGGGGTAACACTTTGCTTTTGCACACAGAACTCACATACTGCCTAGCTTCATGATTAAACTGTAACTCAGAGCTGAGCTAAGAAACTCACCTTTCAAATAGAATTCTGATATCAGTTTAAATTTACTTTCCCTCGCAGATCAACAAGGTTTTGTCCACATCTACACTCCACCTGATTGCCTTTACTCTCAAAGGGCAATATCCAAACTTATTAAATCACATATGGAAAATAGCCTATCAGCATGTACTGGGTATGCACAATACAAAAGGAATTCTGCATCAGACCTCATCCGTCCTTCAGTGTCCACACAGTGGGCCAGACCACTCCTTGGCGGTTGTAGACAGGTCAACATGTCAACAGTTGAGTATTTTGTCAGTGTTACATATATATTATTACATTTCTGAAGATTTTTACAAGCCGCCTGCATTACAGTAAGTTTACTGATACTACAAACAATTACTAACATTATACTAAACTGTCGACATTTCACACCAGACCTGGACCACTCACTGTGCGTGTGAGAAAAGCCTGGTGGGTCGGCACCGGAATGGTAATCACATGGGGAGGGCATTCCAAAGCTCTTGCGCATGATCCACCGTTCTGTACATGCCCTTCTGGATACGGCCCATCTCTGGATCATCCCAATTCACACATCTGGCAGTTAGGCTCCTACATAGAACTCAGTCAGCCCTGAGGGGCACATATTACTGTTGAACCGACTTATGATCTTACATTGTATCTGTGTCCTGTGTGTAGTTACACTGTATCTGTGTCCTGTGTGTAATTACACTGTATCTGTGTAGTTACACTGTATCTATGTCCTGTGTGTAGTTACACTGTGTGTGTGTGTGTGTGTATGTGTAGTTACACTGTATCTGTGTCCTGTGTGTAGTTACAGTGTGTGTGTGTGTGTGTGTGTGCGTGTGTCTGTAGTTACACTGTACCTGTGTCCTGTGTGCAGTTACAGTGTGTGTGTGTCCGTGTGTGTGTGTCCTGTGTGTAGTTACACTGTATCTGTGTCCTTTGTGTAGTTACACTGTACCTGTGTGTAGTTACACTGCACCTGTGTCCTGTGTGTAGTTACAGTGTGTGTGTGTGTGTGTGTCCTGTGTGTAGTTACACTGTATCTATGTCCTTTGTGTAGTTACACTGTATCTGTGTACTGTATGTAGTTATATTGTATCTGCATAGAGATACACTGTATCTGTGTGTAGTTACACTGTATCTTTGTGTGTAGACATGCTGGTACCTGTTAGGAGCAGCACTGATGCCTGCGCATGCGCACTACCTTCGCCAGGTCCGGGACTCCATCTACCAGAGTGCCGTGCGCCCCTGCGCGTGCGTGTACCGCGTGTTTGCGCTGCGCGGCTGGTGACGTTGTCGGGTGGAAGTGTCTGGCCTTTCCGGGAGACGCCGCTGGAGAGCCCCAAGAGCGGTGTGACAGCCCGGGGGGGAGGAGAGAGCGGATCCCAGCAGGCATAGTGGGTGCTGCATCTACTGGGCGGGGCCACCTCACGGGTTGTCGGGGAGACCAGATCTGGGGGTTCCCTGTCAGGGGGTACAGAGTGACAGCAGCCACAGGGGTCAGGAATTAGGGGGTGTCGGGTGTGTTGGGGCTTCCAGGCTCAGGATTCGGATATTTTGATTTGTGGGGGGTGGTAAGAGGCTCAGAGCACCCTAATGTCTAATGTAGACGAGTGGTAACACCTCCTGGGCTCACAATCAGTGTCAGAGGAACAGAGGTCTGGTTCCTGGGGGCCCAGAGTTGATCTGTAGGTGAGGTGACCCCCACTCCGGCCGCCATGCTGCGCTCCATCCCTGCCAATCGCCTGGTGGCGGCTCTTTCGGGGAGCAGCGTGCTGGTGAAGTGCCTCTGGGGGGCGGTGGTGCTCCTCTATCTCATCTCCTTTTGGGTTGACACTGCACACGTGTTGGCCGTCACCCCGGGTCTGCTGTTGCCCCCCAACATGTGGATATGGAGCTTGGTCACACATGGACTCGTGGAACTGCATGCGTGGGATGTACTTGCCAACCTTCTTCTGACGCTGGGGGCCAGCCGTAGACTGGAGCCGCTTTGGGGGGCCCCGGAGCTGCTCTTGTTTTATGGTGTCGTTAGTCTAGCGGTGGGTGTCCTGAGCGCCCTCTTCTTCTTGGTGGCTTATGCGGCCACGTCTGACCTGCATTTCCTCTTCACCGTTCGCGTCCACGGGTTCCCAGCCTTTGCCGGAGCCATTTTGGTGGCGTATAAGCAGACAGCTGGAGATGGTCTGGTAGAGCCCCAGCGCTGGGTGCTGCTTCTACCCCAGTTGGCTCTTCTGGGAGTTACTGTGCTGACCCTGGCCGGTCTGGTGCCAAGCCAAATCCTGGTGGGCTACGGTCTTGGGTTGCTGTCGGGCTGGGTGTATCTCCGCTTTTACCAGAGACACAGCCGAGGCAGAGGAGACATGTCTGACCACTTCTCCTTTGCAAGTTTCCTACCGGGCCCTGTCCAGCCGGCTGCAAACGTATTAGGAAACCTTGTGCACGCCGCCTTGGTCAAACTACGACTCTGCCCGCGAGCTGTCAAAAGATACGATGTGGGGGCTCCTTCTTCCATCACTATCAGCTTGCCTGGCACTGATCCCCAAGACGCTGAAAGGCGAAGGTAAATATTGTCTGAAGACGCAGCAGTTATCGTTTAATACTTTTGAATTGATTTATTAAGCCATGACTCAGGCATTCTAATTGGTTGTTGCCTGTCACATGATGTTTATTTTAAACCAGCAGAGGTTGTATGTAATACAGGTAAATACCAGCTTAATCTGCATTTAGAACACAAATACTGGACAACTTTTTGTAGACGCACCCCTTCTAACTTTATCAGTGCTTTTATTTTAAGCGTTCCCCAAACTTTGACCTCTGTGCGCCCTTGTTTTTTGCACCTGTGCAGCAGGACTTTTCAATACGGAGCACTGAAATGAGCAAACCCGGTCTAACATGAGAGAGAGATAGGAGGATAGATGGGAATTTGGGGAAAGATGGCTGAGTTAATGTCCGAGGGTGAGATGATGGACAAGCTGCTCTCTTTGAATAATGTCTACTTTATATATTATTGTTTGTTGGAGAACTTTTACTGAAAAAAAAATGGTTGATTGCTTTAAATTCTTTTTTGTTTAGTTCATAATCATCATGATATAATTTTAAGATGCGACAGCAGTGGTAATGCATCTTCTGGATATGAAAGACGTCACAGTAAATACAGTGATAAATACTGATTGCACAATTAACATGATTACAGTTACACAATTCTGGTAACAAATCAGTAAGAAGTGTGAGGGAGATGGACGTAAGAGGAGGGAATCCTGCCCCTGTGACCTTAAATTTTTGAGCTAGTATAGCCATCCTGCGCCAAACTCTAACTACATGGGCATAGCTGACATCGGCAAGAGCATGCTGGGATTTGTAGTTTCACAACACTTGGAGAGCCACAGGTTGTTTGGGAGGTAAGGCAGGGGCTATTGGAAGAACAAACAGTGCAGTGAAGCTGGAGAGAGCTTTGTAGGTGATGACAAAGAGCTTGAAGAGGACTCGGTAGCGAAGGGGTATTGTTAGGCAGAGACGGGAGGTGGAGAGAGAGAGGCAGAAAAGTCTTGCAGCAGCGTTGAGTGTAGACTATAGAGGAGCAGCAGGAGGTTACAATAGTCAAGGTGGAAAATGCCCTGCAAGTGTTTTAGTAGGCTAATAAGAGACAATGGGGACGGGTGGTATAGTAGAGTGTGGTCAATGAATATAAGAGGGAGACAGACAAGAGAAGAAGATGTGGACCCTGAGAGCTTGCACTCTAGAGCAGGCCTGGCCAACTAGTGGCTCTCCAAGGGTTGTGAGACTACAAGTCCCAGCATGCTTTGTCAGGTATAAGCTATGGTTATGCAGTCATAGCATGCTGGGAATTGTATTTTCACACCTGGAGGGCCACAGGTTGGCCAGAGCTGCTCCAGCGGGAGGTGTGGTAAATGGATAAGGAGAGGAGGAGCGGTAATGAGAGACAGTAGGGACAGGAGTGAGTGTGGGGATCAGAGAAGGGGTGTCAAGCATTATAGGCAGGAGGAGGTAATGAGAGACAGTCGGGGCAGGAGTGAGTGTGGGGATGAGAGAAGGGGGTATCTAGGATTAGAGGGTAGGAGGAGGTAATGAGAGACAGTCGGGGCGGATAAGGTAAGAGTGTGTGTCATGGTCAGATGAGCCGGAGCACTGGGTGCAGGGTAGACCAGCAAGCAGCCGAGGGCTGAGTTGAGGGATGATGGAGAATTCTGTGGCCGGACGCAGGCTCCTCAGCGCCGCTCTGGAAGCCCGGGAGGTGTCTGCTTCACGGTCCAGCTGATGTTTTCTTGTGCATGAGGCCGTTATGCAGATGATTAATAGGGTTTGTCATTGTCCTCCCTGCGGCAAGTTCTGCTCCGTAAGAGTGTCCCAGCCAGAGAGCGGCCTGTCAGGAGAGGGGCTGCTCCTCTCTGGATAAACACCCGCCGGACAGAAGAATGAAAGGGACCTTGAAAGAAAGCCGGGAAAACGAGGGAAGAAAGCTCTGGCCTGGGGGCTCCTGCTCGTAGCCCCTCTCATCCCATTAATGCCCCCTACCCCCATGTCAGGGAGAAGCTTTTCTGCTAGAGATCTGATGCGGAGTGCGGCTGCACATTGCCATGTTCCTTGTCCTTTCCTATTATCTTCCTTTCCTGGAATTGCCCTTCCACGTTATAAAGACACTTTCAGCGGCTCTGCTGGTAGATACAAGTTAAAGGAGAAGTGTGAATTCAGTAGTTTCCATGGATTAGAATGTGCATATTTCTTCTACCTGCAGGGGGCGCTGGTCACTAATGATTTCCCATGACTTACATTCCAGGCCCATTATTAAGATTTAACCTGATTACAAGTTGAAAGAATATTTCTGGTTTGATATTCATTGTATGTAAACTGACAGTAACTGTATAACGGGGCAGCTGTAAGACCGTACCGGGAGGGTTACTGGTTGCTTTAGATCTGGCATTGCTAACCTGTGGCTCTTCAAGTATTTTTGAAACTACAAATCCCAGCATGCTTTGTCAGGTATCCACTATGTCATGCAATCAAAGCATGCTGGGACATGTAGTTTCAGAACACCTTGCGAGTCCCATGTGTTTTTATGGCACAGGCAGTAATGTCAGTGATCACAGATAACGACTAATGGTTAGTGTATATGCCATGTCATTTGTGGGCTTGCTGATCGCTATGTATCTCTTTGTCTTCCTCTTACAGGCAGCTGGCTCTGAAAGCTCTGAACGAGCGACTGAAACGCGCGGAAGACCAGGCGTCATGGCCGAGTATGGAGGAAGAAGAGGAGGAGGAGGAGGGTGCAAACCGCGAGAACTCTGGAACCAGTAACCCGGACACTTCAGCCGCATCAGAAACCAGTTTGGCCACACCCACGGTGTAACCATGAACCATACACTCTCCGGCTGTTGGTCAGCCTGGACCCCGCCATACAGGCCGTGGTGGGTGGTTTCTGCTGGTGTGTGTCATGTCTGGGGGAGCAGTGACCTGCAAACACTACAAGTATGCACCCCATAGTGCCCCCTCATTTCCACTGTTGGTATTAAGCTTTCTGCAAGGTGGATCGGCACTGGAGGGCGGCTGTGGTCACCAGAGATCCCCATGGGAATTGTTTTACGTCTGTCCTGCTTTTTTACTGTTGCAGCAGGTGCTTACTCCGCTACACTTCACTTTCCCCGAGCTCGTTACACACTACTCACAGACGGCACACCCTTTGGACGGAGCAGAAACATTGAGTGTCCCAGCACTTCTGTCATATCTGTGTGCCTGATGGGATATCCCTGGCTGCCTGGGACTGACCAGTGACTCCTGGCATTGTTTGATATGGGGGTGGTAGGGAA